>JASDQU010105942.1:54965-72665 GCA_032191745.1 Picea mariana | reverse complement strand
TGGTAAAAATAGAAAGTCTAAAATAGAACTAGTCAGTTAATTCCCACTAAACTAGTGTGTTGAAAATAGAAATTTCTCCAACACCCCCCCTGAATATCACTATGGAGTAAAAAATGAGTCCCGGCTACTAGGCCATTTTAGGTACTCATGTAAAATGCAACTAATGAACACTAGAAAAAAATGAGAAAGAGGGAAAACCACATGGGAACAAAACCCCCCCTCAAAGGACAATGTATCAAAAGAAGAAAAGGCAGTTGCTATGCAATTGTGTTCTTCACTGCAAGACGATCCCGCAAAGTCTGAAACTTCTGCTCATTGAAAGTCTTCGTGAAGATATAGGAATATTTATGGATCTAATGAAGTCCTTTGGCAACCTGTCTAGCCTTGTACCTCTTGATTCTGTGGACCCATCTACACATGAAAGTATTTCTTTATGGTAGAAGTGGAACCAGATTCCAACTCTGGTTCTCTAGGAGAGAGCCATTCTCCTCCTGCATGGCTTCTTTCCATAATGGATTTCCCACATCCTTATTGTAGGTCTGCAGATCAATATATTGAACCATATAGCAATGCATGGACATCGCAGGTTCTGAAGATGAAAATACATGAGAAGACTCCTCATGCTGAGATCGATTCCTCCTTGAATCCAATGGATTCCCTGCAAGGTTGCCTGCTTCCTAAAGTGTGGTTTGTTCCTTCTTGGGAATCTACTAAATCTTTGGCATTGGCTTCTTATTTGGCTGTACTACCTGCTTGTTTCCATGTACAAAATTTGAGTGTATGGAATCATCTCTGATGTCTGAAATTGATGGAAGAACAAAAGTATATGCATGTTGCACTGGAGGTGTATGCAAAGTACTCTCCTTATGTGTAAGTAGAATAGAGTCATCGTTAGAAAACTTAGTTAATTTATATAACCTTGACTTATGATCCACCTCACCAATTGCAATGATGGAATTGTCATGCATGTCAATTATTGAAATTGAATTTGACGTAAATTCAACCCTTTTACCTATTTGAGTGATCTGATAAACTGAGAGTAGGTTTATAGAAAGCTTTGGAACATGTAAGACATTCTCAAAACTTCCATTAGGGAGTTCCACTCTTCCCTCTCCTGCAACCGTTATTGGAGTATCATCCCCCATGAGAATAGGAGGTCCAGAGCAAGAACTCAAAGAAGTAAAAACTTCATCTTTAGCTTCCATATGATGTGATGCACCAGAATCTATAATCCATGAATCAGATGAGGAATTAATTGCAACCAAAGCATGATGATTACCTTTCTTAGTCACATGGTATTCTTCCTTCTTCTTCTTGGATCCTTTAGGATCGAAGTCTCCAAGGTTATTCCTCTGAAGTACCTGTTTCATAAGATCGATCTGCTTCTTCATGCATGTGGATTCTTCATCATTCGGTTTATTGCAATATGTGCACTGCTTTCCCTTCTTCTTCTTCTTCCCTTTGGAATTTGAAGAATCTTTGGAACCTGAAGAATCCTTGAAGTGTTTGGAATATCCCTCCTTTTTTTACTCTGGATGTAATAACTCCTTTCGTTTCTGCTTCGATTTTTGATTGTATGACCCTTTTCCATCATGCATGGTGAGTGCATGTGCTTTTGGATCTTTCATGAGACCCATATGTATGAGTTTTGTCTGCTCTTGTGTAAGAGACTCAATGAATTGATCCAACGTAGGCATTTTCCAATTTGCTCCAAAAAGACATATGCCAGAATGGAAATTGGAGACATATACATCGTATTCTGGTCCTAGCTTGGCCAAGATTGTTAGAATAAGTTGTTTCTCTTATGTAGACATATCAATACCACATTCACCCAAGCTTAATAGCAAAGATTTAAATTTAGTAAAAAAATCTTGTATATTGTCAAAAATTTTAGGGTCTAAGGTATTCAACTCTACCTCAAGCATATGACCTCGCATCTCATCCTGCTTTCCAAAGAGTCCTTCCAGGGTGGTCCAGATCTCGTTTGGAGTCTTGCATGTAGCAACATGAAACCATAAATCAGTGGATATTAACTCAAGAAGTAGTCATGTGCCCTCATCCTTATGGTTCGCCCATCTCATCTTCTCAATCGCTGATGTAGGTTTTGTTTATGTAGCCATCGTCAAATTATATAGTCCTTTTCTTTTGAGTTGGAATGTTGCATTGGGCTTCCAATCAAAATAATTGTATGGTGTGAGGATTACCACCAAGTTTGACTATATAATATTTGTCATATCCATCTCTCCCACTATTTCTAATAACCCCTAAAAATTTACTCTCAATCTGCAAGTGAAAAATTAAGAAATCATGGCAGAAAGGGCACTTTAAGTGAAAATTCGTATCAGTTTCAAGAGATGATCTTGCGTCTTACTTTCTGAGCAAACGGTGAGGAATCTCACCAAACGGTTGAAAACCCACTTCCAAAATGGGCCAATTTACTTTCCATCTTAGTTGTTTCCTCCAAAACGTAATATTTTGGGAGAAATGAATGTAGAAAGGTACGACCACGGATTCGTATCAGTTTTAGGGGACTATCTTGCGGCTTACGTTATGAGAAAATGGTGAGGAATATCTCCACACAGTTGAAAACCCGCTTCCAAAATGGACCGATTTACTTTCCTTACAAGTCGTTTCCTCCAAAATGTAACATTTTGAGAGGAATAACAACTAAAAGGTACGACCACAGATTTAGCTTGCCAAAACCCTGCTTTTCCTTATTCTTTGGCTTGTCTGGCTTGCTCTAAGCAGTATAGCTCTGATACCATGTCAATGTTTCATGGAAACCTACACAGGAGATATAGCTAAAGCAAGTACAAACAAATCTTATCAAGAAACGAAGATAGATTCAGTATGGAAGAATGAGAAAATATATTCACACTACTCCAATGAGCTGATGATTGATACATAGATCATGATCAATATGATACAGTGAATGAGTGGAATACACTCATATATAGGACAAAACATCCCATAATTAAGAAAAGCAATCAAGCAGATAGCTTTCCTTAGGAATGCATGCATACATAATAGTGATGGTAAAAATAGAAAGTCTAAAATAGAACTAGTCAGTTAACTTCCACTAAACTAGTGTGTTGAAAATAGAAATTTCTCCAACAAGATTTACCCATCACTTCCCAAGACTTCTTGGTAAAAACATTCATGTCAGATCCCAAATCCAACATGACTCCATCCATGTCATACCCACCAATCTCTGTTGTCATCTTGAACTCTCGGTCAGTGTCTTTCTACTTGCTGACCTAGTAAGCATCCCTCTCCGACAGTGGAGATGATATGGTGAGATCTTCTCCTTGTTCTTTCATGAAAGAGTTTAACATCTGGGTCAACTTACTTATAGCTTCTAGAACCTTAATAAAGAAAAAACAATAGTGTAATAAGGCATCATCTTTCTCCTCGGATTTTTCCATACGACCTAAGTTGCGTAAGGATTTTGTGCACTCTATGCATTGCAACTCTTCTTGGTGTTGTTCCTCATAATTGATTTTCTTAACATGTCTCAATGTAGTATGTTTGCGTGCTTTTTCTATTGATATTTGGGTTACACGTTGAATTTCCTCACATGCACATGTCTCTTACAAAATTCTTTGCATCATGCGTTGTAGTTCCTCACATGCATAAGCCTCCTCTTGCAACCTCTACATTTCCCGTTGCACTTATTCTTGGGTCCGTGCTTTCTCTAGCGACCTCTATATCTCCCTCTGCACTTCCTCTTGAATCTGAGACTCTTCAAGAGACCTCTGATTCACACATTGCATCTCCTTGTGTGCTCTTTCTTCTTCAATGGATGTCTACACGTTGCATAGAAATTGCTTATGTTGAGTAGAATCAAACTTAGGAGGGGTTTGGGGTGTCTTCCTATCTTACCATTTGGTTTTTGACCTAAGTCTTCACCATGTTCGAAGTCTGCCCCAGTATTATCCCCTCCATGGGTTATTACCAGAATGTCTGCTTCCCCATTCTTATTCTTGTTACAATATGTGCAGAGCACCTCCAACTTTGCACAAAATCTTGAGACATGACCAATCTCATCGCAATTGAAAAATGTGGGGGGTATACCACCTCCTCTGCCATATCCACAATTGAGACTGCTCTCATATCCACCTTGGGGTCCTCCTTGATATCTTCCTTTTTTAGCGTCACAATGCTCACCACCCTTTTTCTACTCTTGTACCCATAATGCATCCCGAGTATTGTATTGTATTAACTGCGAGTGAAATCTATTGACATCATGAACTACATATTTACAAAACTCACAAAATGGCGTGTGAGTCATTGTTCGATATTTCTGTAATGTGTGACAGTGGGTTGGCACATGGCCTCACTTCCTGCAAATGTCACATCATTCTGATTGTCTCAATGGAAATGGACTTGATTTTTCGGTCACCACATAATTTGGAAGGACCAAGTACTCATCTTGATGATGCCCCTCTAAAATGCATGTGGTAACCATACACGCTCATGCACAATTTTAATCTTGGTCATATCTTGTAGTTGTATGGTTAGGTTGGCCAGTTACGAAGGAACCTCTGAGTCGTCACCTTTTGTTGGGTGAGCGGGACTCGAATATGGGGTAGCAACACCAAAATGAACCACTCTATTTGTTTCACATCCTGAATATAAAACGTTATCCTATCCAACAATATTTTGAACCGTTGGTCATAATCCTTGATTTTTTCAATGCATTGGGACTCTAACTTCAGATTTTGAAACTCTCAAAGCAAGTCCTGGTTGATCTCAGCCAGGGACCTTGCATGTCCCTCTATCATAGTAGCCTTATATTTCATGTACCATGCCAGGGCCCTATCCCTGAGTGTAGTCTCGAGTTGTTTGATCTTGGCCACATCATCTATAACTCTATTTACAGACCAAATTGCTTCATAGATGAACCATTTTTGCTCTGCATCATCCTTACTTTTTCCATGGAACACAGGAAACCTCAGTTTATTATCTTGATTTTCCATCTTTGAACTAGAATTAGTTCCTCCTTTCTAGTTGTTATGGGCTGGATCTTTCCACACTACTATCGATTAGGGTAAAGTATTGCTAACTTCACCTTCTTCTTCACTTGTTTTGTCACTTATTTCCTCTTCTTCTCTTTCCTCGACTCCAATATCTTCATTAACTATTGTTTTTTCTTCTTGATTAAAATGTTCAAGGGGGGTGGTACAAAGGGGGGGTAATACTGTCTTCTTCTTAAAATTCTTGTGACCAAAAGATATATCTACTTGCATCCATGCAAGACCATCCAATATTATCAACTCATCTCCCCCACCACTAGGGGAGCCTCCATCTTCCTCATATTTTGGAGCATTACCAATCTGCATCATCGCTTCCTAACCTAACTATGCATCACAAATGTGCGCTCCTACCTCTGGTCCAATCCACACACTGCCACTGCGTGTCATCTCTCGGTTTGATATACAAATTTCCACCTTGCACAAAATCATTCTCTCCACTCAACACATGACTTCTCTACATGCCATCATCTCTCCTACTTAGCACACTACCACTACACCAAGGACTAAACTCTCTTTTGATTGGATCCTCATGGTACTGTGTGACAAGTTCTCTTTTTTTTAGCACGTAACCATATGGTGCTTCCTCCTTAGAGTCTATGGGAACACGAAAAATTTGTGCCCACACACCACACATGTGCACTCTCTTCTCTCTTCATGTTATAGAATATTTCCCCTATGGCCAGGTGAAATATTCCTTGGATATCTAGACCTCTATTGTCCAAGACAGAAAAAAACAAAAACAAATGGACACTAAATTTCTTTAGATCTATTATTTATGTTTATAGATAGAGAAGATCGAAGAAATAAGTGTGACTTAATCCTTTTCAACGATTGTCCTCATTGATCTTCAATCTTTGGTCTTGTTATCTGATCTTCTATCATGATGAAGAAAGTTTGCAAGGAACAAAACAACACCTTCTACTCCTACAATATATCATTATACAAGAGAATAATTATCTATATATAAATACATGTATAAAAAGAATTATGAAGGAAATAGGACAAGTTATATTAATGGAGAAACATGGCGAAGTAATTACAAACCAACGTTGACATTGTAGCATCTCCTCCAAGCTCTCCAATCCAGCCCTTTCCTGAATGTATCAATATCAGAATGATGATACTTTGATGAATTATCCTCACAATATTAAAGGTTTGAAACTCTCAAATCCTTTCTCCCCCTTCACCTTGGAATGCACTCATTATATAGTAGTTGGAGGCTTAACCACCATGGATAATATCACTCACTATATCCACTAAATTGGGATCTCCAAGATTTTTAGGGAAAAAATATCTCTCAAGTATTTTAGGAAGAAAATATCTCTCAAGGATTTTAGGGAGGAAATATCTCTCAAGATCCATCAAATTAGGATATTGATTGAGAAAATATCTCAACCATCCATGAGACTCTCAACTTCTCCTTAATATTAGGAAACTAAATGTGAGGTGGATTCTCACACTAAATTAAATCCCTTTTTCAATAAAAATGAATAATACATGTGCACATTGTATTTTGACCTTCATATGATATATTTCTCCCCCAATATGTCTAGGGAAAATGACAAACACTCCCTCACTTAAGTGTGAAAAATCCACACTTAGTAGTGTGGCAATTTGGTGTGTAACAGATGCCCCCTAAAGTGTGAGATCATAAGAAAAGATGGTGGTTGAAACACTTTACAAAAACATGTTTGTAAGGGTGCCAGAATAGGAGAGTTGGGCAGAAGATGCAAGAAAACATCAAACAATATATACTTATCATCCCCGAGGTAGGCATACCCATGCTTGGAATAAAATTGACTCAAAGCATGGTCTTCAACCAATACACCGAGGATCCATGACATCACCGAATAAGGATATGGCCACCAAAAATACAATGTGGATCCATATCTATGTGACTCAATTAGGTCGTAGCCACAAAAGAATACACAGTGAAGCTACAACATTAAAAAAAATAGCCATGGACCAATACAAAGTGGATCTATGTGAAAAAATATATATCAGTGAGATTGGAAACATGATAGTTATACTGGAATCTTCTGCATACTCAAATGATCTCCAACACAACTGGGAAAATCACATAACAAAGTGAGCACCCAACCTAGGGTCTTCATCCTGATCCCAAAATAGTATGATTCTAGCCATGTGAATAAATGTCTTGATGTCAAACATGGTAGAAACCAATTGATTACCGGTCATTAATGTATACCATTAACAAGTGAGAGGGAAAACACCAATGATGGAAATGACTCCCAAGGTACCATAGTACATTCTAGCGAATGTGAATAAATGAGATAAAGTCAAACATCTGTGAAATATTTTTATCAAAGGCCAATCGTGTAAACCTATTTTTGAAGGCGAGAAGACCTACCATTGAGGCATGTAGGATCCAAGGTACTAATTATTTTTTAAGTTTAATTCTTGGATAATGTGTTGAAGTCGACAAGAACAGACTCCTCAAAGGAGGGCCATGATGTGTCCCCCATAATCGACATGAAACATACATCGGAAAGTGATGTAAGATGGTGGATTAAATGAGTATGGACTAATATGAGGATGAGAGATGGTAATATTGTAGAATGGTTGGTTTGAGGTGAAACTTTGCTTGAACATTGTGAGTCATAACAAGTGACTTGGCAGCATTGACTCAACCAATACCAAGAACATAATGTGACGATAATCAAACAACTCTTCAATTGGAACGAAAAAAGTATAATGACACATAGAATTGGTATGAATAAGAGAAAAGTAGATTACCCAAATGTAAGATGAGACACAAAAAAGTTCCATGTTCAAGGACGAAAACAAACAACTACCATGATTCTTTCCAAAAGCTCGACCCACTTCCTTCAATTTTTTCCCCCACCATGATTGGTGATTGCCTATTTATTTTTTAATGAGATTAAAGAGGATAACAGTTTCTCGATATAGCTCATCTTCGATGAGTCCCTCATCATATGTTTAACGAACCTAAAGAAGGAGGGTTTCATCCACATATGGGTCATTAAATGCATGTTTTAAGAGTCCAAAAAAGGAAAATCAATGGACTTTTCATGTTTAAAGAGTCTGAAAATATCTTAAAGAAAAATCCATGGAGGTTATTTTTCGTAAATTTAGTCCCCCAAGCCCGAAAAAAGTGTAAAACTATACAAGGGAAAACTCTTCTAGTCATGGTTGACTAGAGTATACATTTTTTGTAGTTAGTATTACCAGGCCGAAAAAGGGGTAAACTACCACTTGAAAGATGAATCTCTGTGGTTTAACGAGATCAAAGGACGACTAAGTATGCTCATAGTCTGCTTCATTTTTTAACGAGATTGAAATAGAAAGCGAATTGTGCTTGGAGTTGGTTTCATTTTTTACGAGCTTGAAAATGAGAATAAACTATGCTCAATGTAATACCCATGAATGAGCCTCTTCCCAACATGATTTCCAGAGGTTGGCATGTTGATCGATACCTATTGGTGATTTTTTTACCAGCATGGTGTTCATAGGTTGGTACTTTTTCCCCAACATCATCATAAGAAGTTGGTGGCTTAACTTCAATATGATGTCTAGAGACTGGAGATATGCCCCCAAAGCTTAGATTCATTTTTTAAATCTTATTTTTCACTCACTTAGACTCCTGGTTACTAATAGGGATAGGTTCACTAGAGAGAGAGGAACAAAGAGGAACAATTGATATAGGAAGAGGAAGGGAAGGTTTAGGTACCAGATCTTTTGAAAGACTAGACTCTGCTAGACTAAGTGACATGATGTCACCTAGTGTTGCAGTGGCATATGGGCTAGCACTACCTGAGGATCGAATGATTAAGAGGATCATTGCACCGTAGTCGTAATCATATTTAACATGGAAACCTCATGTGGGGGATCACAGGGAGGTAAGGGAAAACTCCCATGAGCAAGGAATCCTTTAGGAGACCTACCCCCACACTTTCATACTTAAGTATAGACTGTCCCAGGAAATGGATATTATTCATTGCATAAATATTGAGATCAAGTGTGCAATAATCAAGTTGGTCAACAGTCACAATTTTCCCTACATGGGGAAATTGAAAAATGTGAAATACTAAAGAAGCGAAGAAAGTCATCGCATAGAACCAACTGCGACCAAGAAATAAATTATAATCCAGGGGCGCATCAACCACTTCAATGTTGATAGAAACAACTTTTCCCTTTAATTCCATAGTTAAATATTGCAAGATTTTGTAAGGTTGGAAACCACATCCATGAAATGATTTAAGGTTTCTAGGAGACTTGTGAAGTTCAATAGAACCAATGGCTCTCCAACAGAACAAAGACTTGACACATGTGGAAGCTCTTTCATCAAAAAAGTGTGATGGATGTTCTTCCCATGAACCATAGAGTGAATTTGGAATTCTAGGTGGTGGGAGAGCCTCGGTTTAAAATAGTCCATATTAAAGATAATCATATTTGATGCCTATGGATCCATAGCTCGAATGGATAAAAATAGAGTTCTACGTTGATTTGGATAGTTTTTTATAACTTCAAGCATAAACATAGCACAATGTCCTTGCACCAAATCTTCAACAATGTTGTAGTTTTGAGCAGCATGGGCACTTGGATTAAATACCAATTTTTGAATTGTGCCCTTGGGCGGGTGCAACATTGACTCAACAATAGGCCTCTCAACCTAAAGAGGGGTGAGGGATGGAGGATGAGTGGAAGTGGAGGGCTTATCGGTAGCACCTCCATTGGCATGATTATCTGGGGAAGTGTCATAATTCTTGGCTTTGGTCGTTAGAATAACCATATACTTACAAATAAATACCTGAGAAGTTAATTAGGAAGCATCCCCATGGTGGGAATGACCTGTGTTTCCCCCTTGTGGAGGGGTAGGATTTTTTGCAACTATTTTTTGTTTTGGAGTTGGGAAGGGTCAGTTAATATTGTAGGTTGGGAGGTACCCTTCAAAAATCTAGTGACTTCCTCATGATGAGGGAAGTGTTTCGTATAGTGTTCCTCCATACAAATCATGCAGGGAAGCTTAACTTTCCTTTTTGGTTGGGTATCAACAGTTGTTGTACTCTCATGTTGGTTAGAAAATTTCTTGGATTTACCCTTGTTTTTCTTCTTGCCTCCAGGTTGTTAAGATGAAGTGGAATGGATGGCATTCACCTCAGAGGTTTGAACAAGAGAGGAATCAATTTTGGTGTTGTTAATAAAACCCACCACACCATTGGCATGGGATTCTAGAGCAGGTCTTGATGGATCATTCAACAGGTGAGGAGCATGAGGGATTAGATCGTAAAGTGTGTCATACTAGGAATATACCAAGTCCAAATATTGAACACGACCAATGTCTTGCTCCTCAGTGAAAACACCTCCCATGGTGAGATCTCTAGTGATGGGTGGAAAAAGTGACTTGGTAAACCAATCTTCCAAGATTTGGTATGGAATAGCGGCTTTAATCAACCATCGTTTCCACCTCCATTCATTAATATGATCAAATATGTGAGTGGAGGTGGATTGCTTAAGAAAATTTAAAAGCTCTGTATCGGTTTCATACTGAATCGAGAGTTGGAAATGTGTCAAAAAAACCATAGCTAAAGAGTTGAAGTCGCTAAAGGAATGTCATGGTAGTTAATTATACCATTTGTTGCCGCTCATGTGAGGGTTTTTTGGAAAAGATGTAAATGAATGGAATCATCCATCAAAGAGTTCAAAGAACACCACATATGGAAGGTCATTACATTGTTATTAGGATCTTCTCTAGGTCTCCTGTCGAATTTTGGGATATCGAAATGGAGTTTGGCAGGGATTGGAGGAAAAAACAGGGCATGTAGTATGGGATCATTGGTCAAATGCAACAAATTAGGAACAACTAATGTAGCCAATAATGTAATTTTTCGGTTAACTTGTGCATATTGGTAGTAACCATGTGGCATAGGAACACTAGTAGGACCATATACATGTTCTGATGAGATGGAAAAACCATATGGTCCTTCCATGTATTGTGGTTGACTGGATGGTCCTCCTATGTATTGTGGCTGACCTAAGGGTCCTCCCATGTACTTCGGTTGACTTGATAGCCCCCCCATTTACTGTAGTTGACCTGATGGTCCCCCCATGTATTTTTGTTGGCCCGATGGAAATCCCATATACTATGTTTGAGGGGGATTTTGTGTTGGAATCATGGGGTTCATGGACTGGCTGGGAAATTTCCTTTCTGATAAATTCCCACTGGATTAGGTTGACCCCATAAAGGATTTGAAACTCCTGGATATGGTTGTCTAGAATATGGGTCAGTAGTAATGGGAATAGAAGGACCTGCGTGAGCATATTTCCCCTAGGTTTGTTTTTGATTCCCCCAGATAGGAATTTGCCTCATAGTTGAGGGTTTCCCCCTACCAAAAGGTTTCCCTCCAACTAAATATTGACCTCCAGTGAAGGGTAGAGAAAAAATCCCCATTTGTAAAGTTCGATATGTAGGTTGAGTAGCTTGTGTAAATGTGGTTGTTTGATCAACTTGATTTTTGACCATATGACCGATGGGACGACCAAGTAAAGAAATTGCTGTGTGCATATGTGGGATTAGTGAAGTGGGAATATTTTTTGACACATGTGTAGAGAGAGATGTACTCGCAAGTTGTTGTTTCATAGTAACCTAGGTCACAAATGTTACTAGTAAAGAATAAGCACCAACAGTAGTGATATGTGTCTATGCGGATATCTTCTGGTCCATTGGGGGAATGAATATTACATCTGTGTAATCAGAAGACAACCTATTGGTTGAACGATAAGAAGAATAAGCATCAAGAAATCGCGTGGATNAGCGTGGATGGTTTTTCAACAAGTAGTGGGCCAAGCAAATCAGTTAAAGGGGGATTTGTGTAAGGTACAACACCTTCTACCAAGGTTAAGATTGGTTGGACACTCCCAGGAGTTACACTCTTGGTTTCAAAAGTTTTTTCTTCGACCATTCCTTTGTTAGAAGAGTCATGTTGAGGTTCTTTAACTTCAGGATCCAAACCTTGCATTCTAGAGATCTTCGAAGCCCTTGATCGACCACGATGAAAGTAAAATAACAATCCTTAAGGTCAACTATGAACTTTGAAATCACACACCCCTAAAAATATCTACATGTGATCAACCAAACAAACAATATGTAAAAGTATCTTCCGAAGATAGGATGTCAAACCTTTAGCGAATATATGAGAAACAATTACCCTAACCTCGGCATAACAGCTCTTCTCGATGCAAGCAACCCTTGCTTGACAGGGTCACCATCCAAGGTTAATTAAAGTGTGATGTGATGTCTTCAAGTGGTACCATGGGAATCCCCCCACAGTCACCTATGTATATACCTAGGAAAGGCCACTAAGGTTACCAACTCATAGTCAGCCTTTGGGGGGTATAGTCGACAGTCAGGACTGAACATATGGGTAGGATAAAAAAGTATGAAGATATTCTAGAGGACTGAAGACAAGTGGACTGGTACAACTCCCTAGGGCCTCAAATAGATTCGAGATTCATGAATCACTAAGACCAAATGAACCAGTAACACTCAAGAAAAATCCCCAATATACGCTCTTTCCACTACGATTGGTCAAGCTTTGGATGGGTAATATTCACCTCTCTTTCGAAGGAAACCTCATGTTTATCCTCTATGTTAAATGGTTTTCCCAAGTATTCCTATATAACAATTGGTCTTTATCACTCTTTAGTGTTCTACAATCTTGTTTAGTAATCTTGAACAATTTACTCACTTTTCCTAGTCCAAATATTCTGACCCTATGCTACTATTGATGTAATATAAACAAAAAAAAAAAAAATCTAGTTGAATTTATTAGCGCGTTGGTTGATTTTAATGGCTTTCGTTACTCAGAAAGGTCCACAGAGATGAAACTAATGATGTGTGAGACTCGACTCCAAACGAATGCAAAAAAAATGAAATGAAAACATTTTTTTTCGATGAATTTTATCTATGAGAAGGAGAAGAGTTAATTTCTTCTTCAAAAGAACTCAATATAATGAAACTTTTCAAAATGATGCCAAACTATCAAACAAATGTTTCTCAAATCCTAAAGCAAATGCAAGACTAGCTCTTTCAAAACATGCACCAAAACAAAACTTCTAATAATGAAAACATTTCTCTATTTTGATTGTATATGAAATGAAATATCTTCAAATGAAAAAATTTCATGCCTCCTAACTTTCAATTAGAATGAAATAAATCAATGTTTGACACAAAGTAACACAAAGAAAAAATAAACCAAACAATGTGCACTCAAAAATTTGATGAGAACTGAAAGAATTCAAGTGTGAGACAACTTGTTCAATCAAGGACTCAAAATTGTGAAAGAGAAAGGAAATCATTGTTTGAAAACCTCAAAGATGAATAGCAATAATCAAAGAGAAATTCCAAGTTGAAATTCCAAATCAATTGAAAAGACTTCAAAATGAGTTTTGAAATCAGGATAACAAGAGTTTGGAAACCTTTGTGATGAGGATCAAATTACTGGTTAGCCCAAGGCAGTCATGATCATTCCATAAATTTTAAAATACTTTCCAGCTCAAAATAGGTAAGAAAAGTCAGTGATCAAAATTATTTTAATGAAAAAAATTCATAACCAAGTTTAGAGGACTCTAATGCAAAGATTTGAGTGAAAAAATTGAGGAGAAGAAAGAAAAATGGGTTGAAAAATGACCCAGGAAGGAGATCAACGCTCATGTAATGAGGTTGACAGGGTGTTGAACAGGGATCAACGCTCCCTAGAATACTAATAGGGGGAATTGATTAGGAGATAAACGCTCCCCAAAATACTGACAGGGAGTGTTTATTAGGATTTCAACGCTTTGTGGGCCACTGTGGGGGAGTGTTGATACTTGGAAGTGTTTAAAACAACACCAAATTTTTCCCAAATTCAAAATAGATTGGGAAGAGTTCAAATAACAATAATCAACATAAAAAAATACCAAAGGACAACCAATATTCAAAGGGATAGAAACCTAGGAACAATCGTCCCTAGTATGGTCGCCAATTTTTTGTTACATAATATTTCCCCTACTGACAGGTGAAATCTCCCTTGGATATTAGACACCTAATTTCCAAGACAGAAAAACAAACAAATGGACACTAAAATTCCTTTAGATCTATTATTTATGTCTATAGGAAGAGAAGATATAAGAAATAAGTGTGACTTACTCCTTTTCGATGGTTTCCCTCGTTGATCTTCAATATTTGGTCTTGTTTTCCAAGATTTTATCATGATGAAGAAACTCTGCAAGGAGTAGAGCAACACCTTCTACTCCTACAATATATCAGTAGACACGATCATATATATCTATATAGACATACATAAACAACAATATGAAGGAAATATTCCAATTTATATTAATGGAGAAACATGGTGAAGTAGTTACAAACCAACGTTGACATTGTAGCAACTCCTCCAAGCCCTCCAGTCCAACCCTTTCCTAAATGTATCAAGATCAGAATGATTATGCATTGATGAATTATCCTCACAAGATAAAAGGTTTGACACTATGAAATACTTTATCCCCCTTCACCTTCGAATGAACTCATTATATAGGAGTTGGAGGCTTAACCACCATGGAGAATATCACTCACTAGATCCACTAAATTGGGATCTCTAAGATTTTTAGGGAGAAAACATATCTCAAGGATTTTAGGGAGAAAATATCTCTCAAGGATTTTAGGGAGAAAATATCTCTCGAGATCCATCAAATTAGGATATTGGTTTGAGAAAATATCTCAACCATCCATGAGACTCTCAACTTCTCCTTGAGATTAGGAAACTATATGTGAGGTCGATTCTCACACTAAATTAATTTCCTTTTTTCAATAAAAATGAATAATACATGTGCACATCGTATTTTGACCTTCATTTGATAAATTTCTCCCCCAACATGTCTAGGGATCATGACAAACACTCCCTCACTTAAGTGTGATAAATCCACACTTAGTAGTCTAGGAATTTGGTGTGTAACTGTAATATACCAGATATAAAATGTATGCAGAATAGAAATAAAATGCTAGTAATGGCAGAATAACAACAATATAACCAGAACATTCACCACAATAACACTGAAATGATATGAGAATAATAATAGAAATAGCACTTTGAATTAGAAATAAATGTTCACGGGCCTCTTCGAGGGGGAAACCTCCAGTTGAGAAGAGCTCTATTACAATAATATCCAAGTTAGGGTTCTCATACCCTCGACTCCTATTTATACTAAAAAGAAGCATCTAGAGGAAGATCCTTCTAGAAGAAGAAGCTTCTATTAGGTCTTCTTACATCTGTCTTATTCTATTTTATTGAAAGGCCTTATTAATATTGACCTTTATTACATCCGAATATATTGTTCTACCTATGTGCGGGTTAGGACCCTAACATGTCCGCCCCCTTAAAAATAGCCTTGTCCTCAAGGCTTGAGATGAGGAAATTGCTACAGAATGGTAGCTGGTTCCCAAGTGGCATCTGTTGGAGTTGTATCTTTCCACTAGACTAGCACTTCATTGATGGTTCTTTGATGTAGGCGATGCTCATGCTGGTCCAAAATGGCTTCTGGTTGTATCCAAATGGATCCTTCTTCAGCTAACTCTGGAAGGTTGGTTTGAATTTGGCACTTAGCTCCAATCACCTTCTTTAAGGATGAAACATGAAAAATAGGATGTAGCTTTGAATGGCTGGGAAAAGCTAGCTGATAGGATACTTGTCCCACACGCTTGAGAATGGTATAAGGACCATAAAGTTTGGGTGCTAGCTTTTGACAATGCTCAGCCTTGAGGGAAGTTTGCTTGTAAGGTTGTAGTCGAAGAAACACTTGATCCCCTTCTGCAAATTGACGTTCAGAGCGACCTTGATCTGCTTGTTTCTTCATGTGATTCTGTGCCATGACCAAATTCTCTTTGAGGGTACAGAGAATAGCCTCTCGAGCTGTAAGTGTTAGGTCAACCGCCTGGACCTTCGAGGCACCCAGTAAGTATGAGAGAACTGAAGGTGGCTTCTGACCATATACCGCTTCAAAAGGAGTCATGCGTGTAGTTGTATGGTATGAAGTGTTGTACCACCATTCAGCTAGGGGTAACCATTGAGCCCACTGATTTTTCTTTTCAGAGGCAAAACACCTCAAATATGTTTCCAAAAACTTGTTGACAACTTTTGTTTGGCCATCAGTATGGGGATGATAAGTTGTGCTGAGATGCAATTCGTTGGCTTGTATCTTGAGAAGTTCTTGCCAAAAATTGCTTGTGAAAGTTGGGTCGCAATCAGAAACAATAGAGTGCGGCATGCCATGAATCTTGAAGACCTGGTCCATGAAAATTTAAGCCACCGTGGATGTTGTAAATGGGTGTTGAAGGGCATAGAAATGAGCATACTTGGAAAGGCGATCAACAACCACCATGATGACGGATTTATTGCCCGATTTGGGTAAGCCGGTAATAAAATACATAAGGATATCCTTCCAAATAGCAGGTGGAATCGGGAGCGGTTTTAGTGTTCCCGAAGATTTGACTAGTTTTCCCTTGTTGCGTTGACACACATCACATTCAGCTAAAAAATTACGAATGTCCTATTTCATACCATCCTAGAAAAAGGAACGTTTGACCCTGTCATAGGTTTTGGTGAACCCGAAGTGCTATGATGTGGATGTAACATGAAGCTCAGAAAGTACCGTGGATTTAAGCTTTGAATGTTTACTTAAATACAAACGGCCTTTGTATCGAAATTCATCATGGAGCCAAGAGTACCCTGGGGAAGGTGGAGCATTGGACTGCAATTGTTGGATCAACTACAAACTTTTGGGATCTTGTAGCCATTCCTGGTGAATGGCTTGGAGCCAATCTAGTACAATGAATGAAAGAGAAAAAAGGGATCCTTCATCTTCATATTTCCAGGAAAGTGCATCCACAACCACATTGTCTTTTCCTTCCTTGTAAATGATCTCATAATCATATCCAAAGATTTTAGTTACCCATTTTTGTTGTTCTAGGGAGGAAATGTGTTGTTCTAGAAAATACTTGAGGCTTTGATGGTCTATCTTAATTTGGAAGTGTTGCCCCAATAGATAAGGGTGCCATAGATCAATGGCATGCAGAATAGCCAACATTTCCTTTTCATAAATGGATTTGCCTAGATTTCTTTCAGATAGTTGCTTGTTGGTAAAGGCCAAAGGTTGACCCTCTTGCATAAGGACAGCGCCAATTCCTTTCCCTGAGGCATCACATTCCAACACAAAGGTCTTTGTGAAATCGGGAAGGGTGAGGACTGGAGTGGTGCACATGGCCATCTTCAAGGTTTGAAAAGCTTGAGCATCGGCTGGAGTCCAAGTGAAAGAGTTCTTTTTGAGGAGAGAAGTGAGAGGTGTTGCAATCTTCCCATAATTCTTAACAAACTTGCGATAATACCCTGTTAAGCCCAGAAATCCATGCAAGCTCTTAAGAGTCTTTGGGTGAGGTCAGTATTGCATAGCTTCAATATTTTTAGGATCCACCCTGACGCCATATTTTCCAACCAGATGACCCAAGTATTCTACTTCTGAGATGCCAAAATCACATTTAGACTGTTTTAGGAAAAGTTGGTGCTGAGAGAGTAGATGGAGAACTTGATCCACGTGAGCAAGATGGCCTGTCCAGTTTTTTCTATAGATGAGGATATCATCAAAGAAAAAT
>JASDQU010105942.1:32960-47711 GCA_032191745.1 Picea mariana | reverse complement strand
TGAACCATGAATCAACCATGCATCAACCTATACCTCAACCTGTAATCAACCTGTACCAAAAACAAGTGCATCAACCATGCACCAACCTGTACCAAACAATGTGTAATCAACCTGTACCATAAACAAGTGAAACCAACCATGTACCAAGTATGTACCAATCATGTTTCAAGTACTCATCAACTATGACTTATCAATATGTACCAACATTATCAACTATACACCTCATGTATGTGCCAACTCATCAACTACTTGTCTCAACCATGTACCCAACTTGTACCTCAACCAAAATCCCTCATCAATGTCATCATACAAATATGATTTGTAAATCTGTAATAGACCTGGTGCATATGATCACATACCTTCAAACCTTCCTTAACTTTAACAACAAAAGACTAACATTTTCATCAAATGTTTCTTTAGTCTCACAAGACTAGTTTTGGATTAGTCAACAACCCTAACTTGAAATAATCATAACTTTGTACCTGTAATGAATAAATATATGAAAATGATACACAATGTTCTTCAGTTTGTTTTATGCAATTCCCCTAGGTGTCACTAATTGGAACATCTCAGAAAAGGATTTATGTAAAAATGGCACACCTTGCTGAATTCTGGCGTATTCTAGAGAGTGACCTTGTAGAGCGTGCCCCGCACAAAATATTTGTTGAATTTATCTGAAACTGTTACAAATAATTCTAAATACTATACTCTAACCAATGCATTTGGTATTACTAAATTTGGATTTTTTATGAAGTTATGATGTTTTTACCCGAAACACCTGTTTTTGACTAGTTTCAGAACTAGCCACAAACCCTATTTTCCACGGAGAGTAACTCCAAAACTAAAATGACCCACAAGATGACTTTTTTACCATAGATACTTGGATATGTTTACTCAATGGAATAGAATTTCATGGTCTGAATCATTCAATAAAAAATTTTATTGCGAAAATGGTGAGATGACCTGAAAAAAACATACCTTAGAAAGCATCATCAAAAGAATTTATCCTTCCTTGAATTCCGGCCTTCTTTTCTTCACTTTCCTCAGAAATTAGGCTTAGCTATCCTTTAGTTACCTCGGACACCTATAGGTATTCAATATTCTTAAGTGTGTCTTAAATTAGAGATCCTTGCCTCTTATTTATACTCTCCAAGTAGCTTCCTTAAAACCATCTTCTAGGTCACTATACCCACTTTCCTTATTTTAGGGTTAACCCACTTCTATTTTCTCCATTAAATTTATTACTTAAATAATTAATTTTGTATTCACTTTGAATTATAGTACACTCATCACTTCACTTTATTATTTACCTTCTAAAATCTCTTAAACCACTTTGACTACTTTGACCTTTTAGGGCTTCTATATAACATAAGAGGGTCCTCTAACTTCGTAAAGCCATAAATCTAAAACCGTGAGTAGTTATGTGCATTCCACATACCACCAGAGATGGAATGACATGTACCATACATATAGAATAGTATTACATGCAAATATATCAAAACTCATACCATTATCCATCAAACAAACTTGAGTCCATTACCAGAACCTGGGTTCTCCAACTTCTCATGGCCATAACTCTCTAACCGTGAAGATTTATGTGACGTTCCACATACCACTGGAAATGGAATGACAAGAAATATCCATCTAGGATAGTTGCACTAAAAAATTCACTGACCTTCATCTCATTATTCCACAAATAAGCATGGGTTCTCTAACCATACTTCTAGGATAACTCAATCCGCAAAGCGTCTTCCCGTGAGGGATTTCACCATAAGGGGACCACTTTGGATTTCATGCATCTCTACTTCTTATAAACCATGAAAAGACAATAATGAGTCATATTTACATCAAAAAATATTGGGTCCATTACCCAACCTTTGTGCTATGGGGCTTTCTTCAAGGGTTGACATCAATTACAACCAACCTTAATCAACACTTTCTACCTGAATGGTCTAGCTTGGTCCTTTTATCTTTCGGCATATGAATGTATATTGAAAACAAAAATATCCTGAAGTGTCCAACCTAAGGAATCACTCCAGTGAAGGCCTCCTTGGGAGCCTTGTTCCTTAAATTCTTATGAGGTCTTCTACTTTGAACATACATAGAAGTCATGGATGTTTTTGCCCACAAAAGAATAGGTAAATGTTGATCATGAATCATCGCCTTGATTGCCTCAACAATAGATCTTTTATTCCTCTCTACGACCCCATTTTGTTGAGGGTTGTAAGGAACATTGTGCTTCCTCTTGATCCCTACCTCAATGCAGAAATCACTGAAATCATGGGAGATGTATTCTCCTCCATTATCTGATCTCAACACTTTGATCTTCTTTCCGGTCAGGTTTTCGACCTGTGCTCTGTACTCCTGAAATTTGGCAAGGACTCCATCCTTGGTCTTCAAGAAGTAAAACGAAGTCTTTTAAGAGTGGTCATCAATAAAGATCACATAGTATAGTTTTTCATGTTGGCATGTTTACAGACAGAGTGTGCTTGTCATTGATGGCAAGAACAACAGTGACGCAGAGTGTGCTTGTCATTGATGGCAAGAAAAACAATGACGATGGCATGATTACAGGAAGAATGTGTAGAAGGAATCAAATCTCAAGAGGAATAGCATAAGTTTTCAGAAGGAATCAAAGGTCAAGAGGAATAGAGCAGAGTTGCACGCAGAGTGCAATCGTGCACCAGGGCAAGGTTAACTTCATTTCCAAATATCAGGAGGAGGAGCGATACTGGTCATTGGATTGAACACTGTGAAGAATCTAGACCATTAGATCAGATTCCAGACAGGAGGAACTAGTGCACAAGATAGGAAAATATCTGATCCATTGGATCTGAGCGCCAAGGATTAATAGTCATTGGATCCAGAAATAAATGCAAGAAGGTTATGCCTTTGATGAGCATAGGAGAGAGAACTTGTCAAAGTCCTAAAGTCCCAAAGTAAGTAGGGACCATCCATTGTCATGAATGATAGGTGGCACACGATCCTCAACTCCAGAGAAAATCAATTCCAGGATTTTTCAGTATGAGACTTGAAAAACCTGAAGTCTGGAGAGACAGAGAGCCTAAGTAAACGACAACTGTCAGATCAATTTGAAGTGGAAGGACAGGATAAGATAGAAAAGGAGCATTGCAGAAAGATTGAGCTGTCGATTTGAGAACATGATCGATGAACAACATTTAGTTCGGGTCTAAAAGTTGCGAGGAGATTATTGTTCGAGGATTCTCACTTCATAAGAATTGGCGATTTGAAAAGTCAAAATCCCTGAAGTCCTAAAGTGAATGAGGATCTACATCATCATGACTACATCAACAAGGACACATGGCACAATCAGACAATGACAAGTGTCAAGTTGATTTGGCACTTCAGGTACGTGTAAATCACAAATCCGAGTGACACATGGAAACTACTAGGCTCATGACATGTAACCAAGTGACATCACTCCCGTAGTTTTACCACCACCAGATGCCCTAAGTCTCAAAGTCCTGAATGTCGGAGTCCCTAAGTGGATACGATTCGTCTGATCCAAAGATCACTTTATGCATTCTCAACCATTGATCTAGTACAGTAGAAGGACAGTGTAAGTGGAAGTGTTAACCGACAGCAAGCGATTTCCACCGCCTATGACTTATTCAACAACTGACCACTCCGAAGGAGAATGAAGCAGTGGTCAGCTAAAAGTCCTAAAGTGCCGAAGTCAATTATGATCGTTGATCATGCAGGAGGGTACGTGTCAACGGATCGTGAACTCTAGGTGAAACTACTCCAGGAAAAAGAGAAGGAGAAAGGTTTTAGATTGCCAAAGGCCGAAGTCCCAGAGTGGAGGATAGTCATTGGATTAATGAGGACACACATCAGTGGATTGTCAGCTCTGAGAAAATGCAAAGGAAGGATGAAAGAAAGTTGAGAGTTGAGATTGTCGAACCCCGAATACCCGAAGGGATTGTGACCATCAATCCAAAAAGGACACGCGTCGTTGGATCGTGGACTCCGGGTGAAATGCTCCAGGAGCAAGCAGAGTTTGAGAATCGACATTCTTGAATCCTGAAAGGTGAAATCGATATCATTCGTTGGTTTGGAGGGCCACATGTCACCTGGTCATTGAGATTAAGGATCGCACGTGGACATATGAAAGAAGGAAGGAAAGGAAGATATATTGGAGTCGTTGATCGAAGGAGCACCGTCAAGATCATGAGATCGACGGTCCCATTGTATTGTGGGGTTAGAACATGCTCGGGTCTTAATTTTGTGTGAGGGGGCTGCAATTGAAACCATAGTTTTGGAGAAAGGGTACGTGGCAATTGGAGGTGGACTGCGGGGAGAAAAGTGATTGATCCCAAACCACCCTTAGATATGCCCACAATCATTCGCATATGCAAGTACATAGCCCAAGGTCACATGCAATAGGGGGATAACATGAAGAGAGTGCATGCCCACAATCATTTGGTCACGATAGACCTTCGCCCAAGGTCATATCAAGAAACAGAGCTAGTGCTCACAAGACCTAGTTTGGGAAGCACCTTTTGAATAAGTGTTGGTCATCGCCAGTGGTCACATGAAGGAAGAGGCTTAGAAGCCAAAGAATCCAAAGACGACTGGTTTTAACTAACAGAGAAGATGAAGAGTTGTGACTGCTAGAGAAGTCAAGGAATATCAGGATAACACCCACCGATGATGAATAGATTCGGTATAACTGCCAGAGAAGACAAAAAATTGCCAGGATGATCTGGCAGAGGAGTTAGCGTGATAAAGACATGTAGAGAATATGATTTTTGTGAATTGATGCATGAGCATAGAAGGTAGGAGTAAGCAACCAAAAAGGAGTAGAGAAGAGGTGCAGCGAAAAGTAATGCAGTGTATGCATAGAGCATACAAGGCAGAAGAGAAGTTGAACAGGGGGTTGTTGGTTGCACGGGAGAAAAAGAGAGTAAAGCATAGAAGCATGAATATGAAAAACTAGAACAGAGGATAGAGGCTCCGAGAGGCAGAGGAGATATGGAGTTGTAACAGACCAGAGGTGGTTCTGAATCAACATTAGGAGTTGTAAGACACTGATGTAGGCAGAGAAGCGAAGTGTATCAGAATAGTGATAAGACTGGTAAGCCATCTATATTCACTATATCACTGTAATAGATTTAAGTAAGCAGAGATTTATATTTCAGGGTGGTAGGAAGGTGCTAGGGAGGACTGTTGTTGGGGGGAGTATGTGTTGGCTGAATATCTGATACCTCCGAAAAGTACTGCAACATCTCAAGGGGAGCATGTTTTCTTTGACATTGATGTCAAAGGGGGAGAAAAGGTGTTGATGCTATAATTGGAGGACCAAGAAGAATAGCACAGCCTTTTAGGGTTTCCATCAATTCCAAAGGGAGATATTATTGGCATGTTTACAGGTAGAGTGTGCTTGTCATCAATGACAAGCACACTCTACATCACTGTTGTTCTTTCCATCAATGACAAGCACACTCTACATCACTGTTGTTCTTTCCATCAATGACAAGCACACTCTGCCTATAAACATGCCAACAATCTCCCCCTTTGGCATTGATGGAAACCCTAAAAGGTTGCACTATTCTTCTTGGTCCTCCAACTATAGCATCCACACCTTTTCTCCCCCTTTGACATCAATGTCAAAGAAAACATGCTCCCCCTGAGTTGTTGCAGTACTTTTCAAAGGTATCAGATATTCAACCAATACATACGCCCCCTGACAGGATGGGCTCTCTTAGGTGAGAGAAAGGATGAAACCCAACTTCACGGTAGTATGACTGTCATTAGAATAAAACCCGTGGGTGATTGGTAAACTCATCACTGCCAGAATTCAAGGATCCACGAGAGGTGGTTAGTCCCTTTTCACGATACACTGGGGAGCGCTGACTAATTGCACTTTCGTTCAACAATCTACCCCTCAGCGCGAGCCGAGTGTGTATTGAACTCATGACCTCTAGCTTTGTTACCATTTTCGCAGTAGTACGACTGTCGTTTGACCAAAACCCATGGGTGATTAGTAAACTCATCACCTCTAGACTTAAAGGATCCACGAGAGGCGGTTAGTCCCTTTTCACGATACATCGGGGAGCGCTGACTACTTGCAATTTCATGCAACAATCCACTCAAGGAAGAAACTGACATGGGTCCACATAAATCTGTATGAACCAAGTCTAAGATCCCCTTAGATCTATTGTCACTTCTCGAAAAGGACCCCTTGGCATTCTTGCCAAGAGCACAACCTCTACAAATTCCATCGTGTTCAACATGGATATTTGGAAGGCCTATCACCATCTTCCCTAGAGCGAGAAGAGATTTATAATGTAAATGATAAAGTCTCCTGTGCCATAGTTCTCTCAAACTAATAGAATCATGCATTAAGGTCTGAACTAGTCGGACAATCAATATGTACAATCTGTCCTCTCGAACACCAATCACCCGAGCCAAATCCATACTAGAGTTCTTGTTCCATGAAAGAACCTTTCCATCAGATAAAACAACCTTATATCCTTTGTTCTCTAAGTCTGAAATAGAGACATGGTTCCTTCTCATCCCAGGTACAAATAATACATTACTCAAATGGAGTGGGGTGCTAGAATCCAATTGTAAGGAAGTGGATCCAACTCCCTTCACAATATATCTGGCATCATCACCAAGTACAACATGCAAATGAGATTCTTTCTCTACTAGATATGTAAGGTGCTCTCTATATCCATTCATATGTCTCTAATCACCACTATCAATCAACCAAATATCATTACTATTAGGAACCATACTTGAGAGGGATAAAATGAAGAAGAACTCTTCATCGTTCATGCTTGCATTCCTTGACTTCCTATGAGGTGGTTCTGAATCAACATTAGCAGTGGAAGAACATTGCTTTCCTTTCTTCCATGTTGGACAATTTTTCACATATTGGTCATACTTGCCACCTCTGAAGCACTGAATCTTTGGCATGTCCTTCTTTTTGTGCTCAAAAGTTGGTGTTGACTTCCTTCCTTTAAATTTTTTGTAGAAACCTCGTCTTTTTCCTTTGCTTTTCCTTGCATGGGTGACAAGGGCTTGATTGTCATCATGATGGGAACATTGCATGCCTCTAGATACAAGTCTAGTCTCCTCTTGAGTACAGTCTTCCCATAAACGATCAAACTTGGGAAATTTGGATCGCTCACTAATACTTTGAATGAATGGCTCCCAATGGATTGGAATGCCATTACAGGTAATCATGACAAGTTATCTATCATAGATGATTTCACCAATGGCACCCAACTGAGCTATGGTATCTGAAATCTTCATGAAGAAGGTGGTAGCTGTATCATATTTCGTCATCTTGAGATTCTGAAGTTGGTGTCTTAAGGAAAGTGCTCTAATGGTGTTGTTTCTCTCAAACAACTTTTTAAGGTGTCGTACATCTTATTAGATATCTTCACGTTGGATATGTGAGGGATTAAATGGTTTCTCACATAATAGATGATGATATTTATGGCTTTTGCATCATTCTTCCTCCATTGAGATTTTTCTACATCATCAATTGATTCTAGTACAACTTCTTCAATGTACTTCATTAGTTCACTCTCTTCTAGAGTGATGAGCAATCTATATTTCCAAGAACTAGATTTGGATGTTCCATCAAGCCTATATTCCACCAAAATACGGTTCAACATGGTTATTGGAAGAGTGAAAAACTTTAACCTGAGTTGCAGTTGCAGAAAAACAATGAATTGCAGGAAAGGTACGATGAGTTGTTGTAAAAGGTCAATGTCTGTGCAATATTATTCTTTCAAGAACGATGCTCTGATACCATGTTGTAGTTTAATGTTGTTCATTTACATTCAGTTTCTTTACAAATTTACATGAATTGAAGCATAAACCATGAACAATAGCAACAATAATAACCAAGATCACAAGAAGAATAACCATGCACAGAGACACGAGTACAATAGAAAATGCTAAGACAAAATGATTATAATAGATTGATATATTATATATATATATATATATATATATGGAAGAAGGTATTCCCGATGTTTTCCAAACATCAACAATATGCCTTGTCATTCTTCTTCTTGTTTTTTCACGACTCGATGTGCACCACGTTATATATATATGGAAGAAGGTATTCCCGATGTTTTCCAAACATCAACAATATTCCTTGTCATTATTCTTCTTGTTTTTTCATGACTCGACTTGCACCACACTACAGTTGGTCTTCTTGTCCTCCTACTTCTCTGGTATCTCTGGAAAATGCTCTGTTACATGTCCAAGACTATAACAATATGTGCAGAGCATGTGCGATTTGGTGCAAATATTTGATACATGATCAATCTCATCACAATTGAAACATGTGGGGGGTCTACCCCCTATGCATCCATATCTGTGGCAGTGATCATGCCCATATCCACCTTGGTATCCTCCTTGATATATGAATCTATCTTTTCCACCACACTCGCCACCCTTTTTCTCCTCTTGCACCTGAAATGCATCAGGGGTGTTTTTTTCCATTAATTGGAGGGATCAACAACTATTGACATCATGGTCGACAGATTTTCAAAACTCATAGAAAGGGGTGTGAATTGTTGTATAAAATTTCTATAATTTGGGACAGAGGGGTGGTACATGACCCCACTTCCTGCATATTTCACACCATTCAGACTACCTAGATGGAAATGGAATTGGCATGCCAGTCGCCACATAATTTGGAAGGAAAGGGAACTTGTCTTGGAGATGCCCCTTGGAATGACATGTAGTACACCATACATGCTCATGCACAACTTTAGTCTTGGAAATATATTGCAGTTGTATCATTAGGTTAGCAAGTTGTGACTGAACCTCTGCCAACCCTGTCGATGTCTCTGTGCCTCCAGGTGTAGCTTCCAAGCACATGGCGATATTGACTGCCTCTACTCGAGTCATCCCATTTTGTTGGGTGAGTGAGACTTAGATATGGGGGAGTAACCCCACAATGAACCATTCTCTATATTTTACATCCTGTATTTGGAATATCATCCTATCGAACAAGATATTAAACCAATGATCATAGTCCTAGACAATTTCTCCTTCTTTCTATCTGATCTCCTTGATTTCAGTAATGCACTGGGATTATGACTTAGGTTTCTGAAACTCCCTAAGCAGTTCCTACTTGATCTTGAACAGGGACCTTGCATGTCCCGCTAACACAATATCCTTGTATTTCAAGTACCATGTCAGGGATCTACCCTGAACGTAGTCTCTAGTTGTGCGATCTTGGACGCATCGTCTGTAACTCTCTTTACAAACCAGATTTCTTCACATGTGAACCATTGTTGCTCTACATCGTCCTTACCCATTCCATGTAACATGGGTAACCTCAATGTACTTTCCTAATTTGCCATCTTCGAATTGGAGCTAGATCCTCTACTCTGACTGTTATTGGCTAGATCTTTCTACACCACTATCGCTCGGGGTAAAGTGTTGTTGACTTCACCTTCTTCTTCACTTATCTCATCATTTTTTTATTCTTCTCTTCTTTATTCATCTCGAATCTCTTCATTGTCTGATGTTTATTATTCTTGATTAAAAATGTGCAAAGGGGGTGGTACAAAGGGGAGGATAAGTCCATCTTCTACCGAAACTTCTCATGAGTTGACCTAGAGAGACATCAACTTGCAACTATGCAATACCATCTACTACTTCCAACTTGTCTCCCCCACCACTAGGGGAGCCTCCATCTTCCTTTTATTTTGGTGCATCAACATTCTATGACCTACCTTCCTATCCTGACTATGCACCACAAATGTGTGCTCTTCCTTTCGGATCGATCTGCGTGCTGCCACTTTGCGCTTCATTTTTTGGTACGATCTGTGCACTGCCACCTTGCACATAATCACTCTCTCCAATCAACGCACTACTAATCTGTGTGCCATACTCTCTCCTTATCAACTCACCACTACTTTTCAATTCCTCTTCTTCTAATTTTGCGACACTCAAAAATGGCCAAAGGGGGTGGGATTTGTCACCTAGGTATGAACTAGTATCACTACTGATATCCCTACCAGAAACAATCTCCTTTATGCCACACCTTTTCACAAGCCTATCCTCTCTTGTGCTCCACTCTGGCACAACATCCACTTCTGCACTAACACTTGGTGTGGTTTATTTTCTCTTCATCTTGGACCCAAACCCTCATTGCACACCTCTGGAAAATTATTTTCTACCTTTCTCTTTCACTCTTCTTTTTATATCAACTCTTCTTGCATACCTCTCGACTCTTTTTCTTTTTTTTCTCTTCTAGTCCCATTCCTTACCTCACTTCATTTTAATAACTTCTTGTATCCTCCTCAATGGATACATCTTCTGGCTCCTCATCCCCTGCCTTTTATAAATCCCCTTCCCACAGTGCTATGGGGTTTACTTGGAAATTCTATCGGGCTCCATGCACATCATTCTTCTTTCCACGAACAACGTCTTGATCCAAAGTGGAATTTCTTCAAGCATCTACTTCCTTAGATCTTCTTCAAACTTTCTTTCAACCTCGCTGAAAGAATCGCTATATTCTATGACAAACTCATTAATGTATCCTTCCTTCACTCGAGCGAACCAAAAATCAATAGCCCGAGTCCACTTGTTATCTAGCACCTTCAAGATATCAAGCGTGGCTTGATCTAAAACTATTGGCTCCATCGGAAGCACATCCTAATTTATAGCAGCTTTCCTTTTGAACCATTCATGCAACAAACAAGAAAATTCCCCGAAGAAGAGCTCATGTATATCCAAGTAAAGATATCTTCCTTTCCATTCTTTCACGTTCACCCTCAATCCTTGCATCTATCGCAAGGAAAACACCTCTTCTTTTGCTTCGATCCAGTCTTAAATTTCCTCCTTAGAAGGATGCAAAATCATTTTTATTTTCCTTCATCAATCTCAAAAAGACTTCAAGTCCTGAAAACATAACCATTTATTGGGCATTTTTGGTCCACGCTTGTGCGCGTCCATTCCTTCTTAACACTGGGTATTTTTAGACCAAGGGTCCATCCATAGTTGTCAAACAAAAACCCTAAAACATCGACATATCAATCCTCGACCAAGGTCGAGGAAGGTGTCACCCGATATGTAGAGGGGATCATAGAGACCATAAGGTCTTGTGACACAAATGAAGGTTTAAACATACGAAACATTAATGCAATAAGCATCCATATAGATCATGTATGATCAACTATGAGGACTAAGGATTAAAACGATACACACACATGTTCAAGTCATACATAATAGACACATAATGTATCAAAACCATTGTATCTTTATTACTAGAAGCATTTCATCATTTACGATATATACATTGCGTAGAACAAGCACATATGAAAACCATAGAACTTCATATTTTTTCTATATAAACTCTCATAATTATAACATGTTGCATAATGCGCCTTTTCTTAAAACTCATACATATATTAGATGCACAACTATATTCAAAACATTACAATAACACAATAGGCTCAGAGTGAGATCAACATTGATAGCTATGCTAACTCAAAAATTTATCTGGTTGGCTGAGTAGCTAGCTCTATTTATGATTTTAGATCTTCCTTTTATAGTTTTCTCTGTTGGGGAGTGTTTTCTCTTTCTGTTCTGCTCCAATTGGTTGTATGATACAATTGACTCACATGCTTTAGGTTTCTTCCAACACTCCACATAGACTTCCTACATCAAGGGCAATCTTAACTACCTGACCAAATCGTTCTATGGCCTTCACACGCCTTAGTATTCTACTAGTAGTAATCACTTGGGGGTATTTCTTAATGATTCCTTTCTTGATTCTGATGGGCATCTTCTTGTTTTCTGGTGTACTTGACAAAACTCAGACCAATGCGCACTTGGTAGTATTTAAGCATGGTGTGCGAATGAAAAAACTCGATCCAGTGCGCACTTTATGTCATTCCTCGCACATTTCCTTAGGTGCACACTAAACCCAAAAATTTGGGTGCCAATAGCTTGTGGAGTGATTCCTTCCATAAGGAGTATTTGATGGTGTTACCTTACCTTAAGGGTTCTCCTCTCTATATTCTTGGTGTTCTCTATGGTGAATTTTTTGGTATATTCTTGGTGTTCTCTATGGTGAATGTTTTGGTATATTCTCTCTTATCTATTTGAATTTACACTCCAAGTGGTATCCGAGTTATTTCTTAGGAAAGAAGTGGGAAACTTTTTTGGCACAATGTGGGGGATTTTTTTTTTTCTTTTTGCAAATTTTTGACAGAAAAAAGAGGATGACAACATTGAGGTCAATTTATAAAACTTCACGTGTGACGGTAGCATTCAGGTAAATGTCTAAAACTTTATGTGCATAATTTGAATAAACCAAACATATTTCCGAGTAACTCTCGAAAAAATACCCAATTTCAAAACAAATGTCCAAAATGGAGTCTAGGAAGTGGAGATATTGTTGATTTAAAATCAACATTGAAATATTGCATGGATTTAAATGAAATCAATACCAATAGATCCAGAGAAGCCATGGAATTTCACAATTGGGTTCATAATAGCTAATCTGAGAAGTATAACAAAAGTTATGATCATTTTTCAATTTCATCCTCAAACCCTAACTACATAAAGGAGCTCCATTGATAAGCAAGTGATTCTATTTGAAACCCTAGTCCTATTTTTGGGCTTTCATAGTGAGATGTATTTTAATGGAAAATTTGATGGTCCTAGTATTGAACAATACCTAAAAAATATGAAGTCATCATGGAGAAACTGGTGGAGATTTTGGGTAGGGATGAATTTAAAAGATGATGCGGAAAAATTATGGAATTCACTTCACTATAGAAAGAAGAAGGATATTTCAAATGAAGAATATGAAAATTTGTTTTTAGACAGGTAGTTCACATTGTGAAGAAGAATAGTAAGAGAAAGAGGGATTTCTTTTCATGTGACAACTTCATATTATAGGTTCATGTATGTATTCAACAAGAGAAGGTCATTGTTCCTAATAACCCTAGTTTCAAACATAATTTAATCGATGTTAACTTGTCTAAAACATTGCAAGTACCCACAAATAATATTCAAAGCACACAGGTTGAGGGTGAAAATTTTTAAAATTTTAAAGATTACCATGGATAAATGTGTGTTACATTCAGGTTTTTATGCATAGTTATGGATGATGTGGATATTGTTTTGGGATGTCTTTGGATGGAATTAGTTGATACAATTAATATTAATGTACAAAATAAGTTTTTGAAGATTTGGTACAAGAAAAATAAAATTACATTGTAAAATATTTCTCTGATTAAATAGGAAGGGCCCAAGTAGGCACATGTAGAAGTCCTTGCAAGGAAACAAATTGTAGTACCCAATGACACATCAGATGAAGATTCCAGGGTTGAATCAAAAGAAGAGGCTATAGAATCACTTGGAGAAAATCCACAAGACATGCCTAAACAAGAAGAATAAGCCAAGAAGATAAATGTCTCAAAGGAACCACATGTTGAAGAGTCAAAGAAAGAAGAATCGATAGTTAAGGTTGTCGTGTATCTCCACCCACACCACATGAAGAAACAACAATCATCAAGGAAAGTGAATGAGCATCAACAAACTTATTGTGTATCAACATGGAACCAAAAAGGCAACTGGTATGGACGCACATGGAGGAATAAAATAAATGGATGGAGAAATCAAAGTAATGTAGTGAAGACATGGATCCCAAGAAGAAATTGGGATCAAGATTGAGGAAAGTCCACAGTTGAACCCCATGCCCACATTTCACTAGGATGGAAGTTTTTTCATGGTACCAATTGACTACATTGCTCAGTAATTCCTATTATATGGCTTCTTACCATATTTTGAGGATGATACATGCCAAGGGGGATGTAATGTAATGTACCTAGGGAGGATAATACGAGGTAATATGGGGTACCTAAGGAGGTATCCAAGGGGATAGTGAATGTAATGTGACCATAATATTGGAATAGGACCACTATGTAATTAAAAGAAAATAATATGTCCACTCTATAATTAAAAGTAGATAATATAATAATAAGGGATAGTAGGCATATACCCCTAGGAACACTCACAAGAACGTATAAATACACATGAGTATCATTATATTGGATGTGTTGGATTGTATTTTTTGTAGCAAGAATGGATTATGGAGTGATTCCTTCCATAAGGAGTATTTGATGATGGACATATTTCCTAGGATTTTTAATGTAATTCATGATGAGAACCAATTCCATTAGCTATATTATAGTATGTGTAGGCGAGACAAATTTTTATATCTAGTGTTTTTTCAAGTGATAGTTGATGCAGAATTTTCATTTAGGGGTTGAAATCGGAAATCACTACCCCATAAGCCTTCAGAAAGTGTGTTGATTTTTGGCTTGAGTGTTTTTTCAAGTGATAGTTGATGCAAAATTTTCATTTAGGGGTTGAACTTGGAAATCACTACCCCATAAGCCTTCAGAAAGTGTGTTGGTTTTTTGCTTGCCTTTTGGGAGTTGATGAAACATAAATATGATGCTAAGTATTTTTTTTTCCACCAAGCCACTTTTATGTGTGTCCTTGAATGGCTCCAAGTTACAATTTGTGACTCGTGATAAAACAAAAAATGATCCTAATATTGACAAATTGTTGGTTTTCTTGGATTCCTGAAAATAGATTATCACTAGAAGCACTCTTCTCATGATGAGAACCAATTCCATTAGTGATTATAGTATGTGTAGGCGAGACAATTTTTTATAACCAGAGTTTTTCCAAGTGATAGTTGATGCAAAATTTTCATTTAGTGGTTGA
>JASDQU010105941.1:307286-318571 GCA_032191745.1 Picea mariana | reverse complement strand
GGTGGATTATTTAAATAATCAAGAGAAGTGACAAAATCAAGAAATGATAAAGTAAGGTGACAAAATCAAGAAGGAATATTTATGGAAAGTGGTTAACCCTAAAAATAAGAAAAATAGGTTAAGTGACCTAGAAATGGGTTAATATTATTTAAATGATAAATTAAAGTGACAAATTTAAGGTGGATTATTTAAATAATGAAGAGAAGTGACAAAATCAAGAAATGATAAAGTAAGGTGACAAAATCAAGAAGGAATATTTAAATGTTAAAGTATTGGAGAACTTTCTATTTATGGAAAGTGGTTAACCCTAAAATAAGGCAAATAAGTTAAGTGACCTAGAAATGGGTTAAGTGACCTAAAAATGGGTTAAGTGACCTAAATGATGAAAGTATAAATAAGATAGCAATGGTCTCTTGTAGATCATCCTTTTTGTGGATCAATGGAGAGCTTCTTGTGGGAATATATTTTAGAGTATTGATGGAGAGCTTCTTGTGAGAGATTCTTGAGAATTTTTGGTGTGGAACACTTGAGGATATTGAAGATCTATAGGTGAATGAGGCAACCAATGATATCTAAGCCGAAATGCCGAGGAAAGTGAAGAAAAGAAGGCCGAAATGCAAGGAAGGATAAATTCTTTTGATGGTGCTTTCTAAGGTATGTTATTTACAGGTCATCTCACCATTTTCTCTATAACTCTTTTTCTATAATGATTCAGATCCTGAAATTGCTATGAAAGTGAGAAAAAATAGCCAAGTATCCATGGTTAAACATTCATCTTGTGGGTCATTGTAGTTTGGGAGTTACACTCCATGGAAAATAGGGTTTGTGGCTAGTCCTGAAACTAGTCAAAATCAAGTGTTTCGGGTAAAAATGTCATAACTTATTCATAACAGATACAAATTCAGTGAGACCAATTGTGTTGGTTAGATTATAGTCTTTAGGATTCTCTGTAACAGTTTCAGATCTATTCATCAAATATTTTGTGCGGGGCATGCTCTACAAGGTCACTCTCTAGAATAAGTCAGAATTCCGCAAGGTATGCCATTTTTGCTATAAATCCTTTTATGAGAGGTTCCAAGTAGTTCCACTTGAAGGAATTGCATAAAACACACTGAATAACATTGTGTATCAGTTTCAAATCCTTATTCAGTACAGGTACAAAGTTATGATTATTTCAAGTTAGGGTTGTTGACTAATCCAAAACTAGTCATGGTTGAGACAAGCAGTTGATGAGTTGGCACATACATGAGGTGTATAGTTGATGATGTTGGTACATTTTGATGAGTCATTGTTGATGAGTAGTTTAAACATGATTGGTATATACTTGGTACATGGTTGGATGCACTTGATTATGGTATAGGTTGATTACAGGTTGTTTGGCACAGGTTGGTGCATCGTTGATGCTCTTGTTTATGGTACATATTGATATCTGTTGAGGATTTTTGCCTCATCTCATTTGGTGCTAAGAATGTAAGCTGAGTCTTGCATATAGATCAGGTGCTCTTGTAGATTTGTACTCTATTCAATCGTTGCTGATAAACCCCAAGGATTGTAGTCCGTAATAAAAAGAAAATTGTACATACATCTTGGGTTCTTTGTGTTCATTGTGGTGATGATTTGTTGATGATATATTATTGATATATGTTGCTGATATGTGCTCACATCTNCTAACTGGTTATAAATGACAACAATGGGTAATGAATAAATGTTGAATGCTAATTGATGAGTTTTTGTGCAAGAGGGAAGTTTTGGGAAAAAGAGCCCCACACTCATTCACCCCCCCTCTAAGTGTGGTAGGTGTGTCCAACATATATCACATTCATTAAACTTAGCCATGATCCATATAATTTTAGGTATATATGTAGACTATCTTCTTCTTTTTTATTTATTCCACATTCTCTATACTTAACAATAATTTATATCATTTGTGTTATATGCATAGTATTGTTTTGTCCTTTTACATTGCGTGAAATATTGGGCAACATTTGTTAAATAATTTGGAGCAATCTACAAGGGAGAAACATCGAGAAGACATTCAAGGAGAATCTAGCATTTCAGAGGTTAGTTATTTTTTAAATTCTTACCATTTACCAAAACAACATTTATAAGATCATTTTTGAATCACATAGGATTTTTCATGTGAAAATTATAAAAAACCCTAAATTTTTTTAGATGTTTTATAATTTTTTTTATAAAAAAATCACAAATTTTTAAAAAAATTGAGACATTTTTTAAATAAATTTTAACAAAATACTAGGGATTTTTCGAAAAAAAGGAAACTTTAGGAATAGTTTTTTTTTTTTTTTTAATTTACATTTTTTATTGTTTTGTAGTGAAAATTTTATAGTTTTGTCCCATGGTGGCTAGTGGGCAGAATTCCCCTCCCACGCAAGACCATGATTTGACCTACGAGGGTGCTTGGGGTGATAACCGACATCCCCCCAGCCCCTTTGTGACCAATCCCTAAGCGCACCCAGGGCTTGGACGTGGGGCTACATCACCCCAGCTGCAGGCACAGTACCACACAACCTTGCCTTGGTTGCAGGGCATCACCCCAACACTATGCACGGTCCCACGTGACCTTGCTCTGGCCGCAGGGCATCGCCCCAACCCCCACTGCAACCAAGGAACGATCCCACATGATCGTGCCTTGACCATGGGGGGGATGGGGTGATGGTTGACATCACCCTTTCCCCACAACCAAGTCATGGTCTAACCTGGACCATGACTTGGGTGCCGAGGGGGGGGGGGCAGGCCCTGCGACCANCCAAAATTTCCTTAGCCCCTATAAGCCAAGGCTTAGTCCCTACATCACCCCAGTGACTCCATGGGTCAAAATGTTTTTTAATTTTTTTTAACTTAGTTTTTATAATCAATGTTTTTTTTTAATTTATTTAATCTAAAAGACCTATTTTTTTTCATACAGGAAAAATGGCAGGAGAGAGATTATCTGTGAATGTATCTAGACGAGGACCTGCAATAATGACATCCAAAATTGCAACTGGGACCTCCATGAATGCTAGGCAACAAATTGATAGCACAACACTTGAGCTGTTAAGGGCAATGAAGAATGTTAGAGAATGCAAATTTGTGGAACGTGAAAACAAATTGGAATATTCTTGGTTTGTTAAAGAGAAACAATGCAACAATGGAGAACATCTATATTTGTATTGTGCCGAGTTTGAACATGTGAAAGGAAATTATCAGGCACTTGGCTTGTTACGAGATATATGTTTGGTGCTAGACACATGTATTGTTTATGCACTCATCGAACAAGCTGAGACTTATATCAAGATTAGATATTGTTTGAAATTGAGAAATTATAACAAGGATGAATGTTTTATAGAATTATGTGCATCCATCATTGATGACATTGAGAAAGGAAATGAAAGTTTTTTTATTTTTATTTTTGTATCCTTTATTATTTTTAGTATCATGTTAATTTTTTAATTTTATTTAACACAAAAATGTTACATTTTATTTTTATAGGATTTTGTCGAACGAATTTCAAATATGTTAGTGGGGATTTAGTCAACATAGGAAAATATCATGGATGTCATCAATGCCTTTCATATTGAAAATACACAATAAGGAAGGAAAAAGAAACAAAAAGTAACAGAGGTTGAAGTTGCAAGAGTAGACAGAGAAGAACATGAAAGAAAAAATAAAATTCCTCATTCTAGAAGTCCTAAAAAGGTTACATCTGAAAATGAGGAAACTCCAAATGAAGATATTGTTGAGATTAGTCCCAATGAGGTTATCACTCCTCGCAAAAATAATAAACAAGATAAATGAAAAAGATCAATGGTCGATGATGATTCCATTCCTATTGATTATGAAGAAATTGTTGATTTAGATGAAACCCATTTAAATCATAAGAGAAATAAAGGAAATGTTGTTGATGATGATGACGTCATCATTAGCTATGAATATTATAAAGAAAGTCCTAAAGGTAGCAGAGAAATAATAACACCAGGCGTTGATCTAGAGGATGGTATTATGAAAACAACACAAAATTCCATTCAAAATAGAATGAGGATGAAAAACTTAGTTGTCGAAGGCCATACACTTCAATTGAATGTGAAGAAACTTTATAAATCCATAGAAGGGAAAGAAAATATCAAATTAGAAAACCACATCACTTTCATATTCACAATTTGAAAGCATTGATTGGGTACAATCCATATGCACATGTGGTTGACTACCTAGTTCTTGTTGACCCAATGGAAGTTCCTAAGAGGGAAGAATTTGATAGATCAAAATATTTTGACTACAAATATTATGTGATTGTAGGAAATCATTGTGTAGAGGCTAGAAGAGAATTGATGCAAGAATATCCCAATAATCCTCTTTTCAAGACAATCAAATGCATAATTTATGTTTGTTTCATAAGCAAATTTATTGGTATGGGATCATAACACAGATAATGAGTATAGAATGTCCATGAATTTCATTCAAAGGGTGAGATTTATCCATAATGAGTTTTCTGAAATATGTTGTGGGGAGAGATCAAATGTTGATGCCAAGTTTCAGAATCAATGTTGTATGGAAATAGGATTTCCAATTGATGATGAAAATGAAAAAGAAAAAAATAGCAAAAGAAGTGATGTATTTAGATCCGTGGATAGCTATTTTCAATTGGGATTTAGAACTGGACATGCATGGGGTTTGATAGATGAGATCTTAAGCCTATGGGAAAATATTAGTAAAAAAAATCAGAGAGTTAAGAAGGCTAAACCATTAATATGTAGCACAAGTAAGACATGTCCTGAAATAAAAAAATATGCCATAAGATATGACTATAACACCTTGGAGAACGATACAAGGAGTGAAGGATGAGAAAATTATCATAGCTATCTTATCACGTGTAAGGTCGGGTTAATTGTCAATGGAAGAAATGTGTGATGAATTTAGAAAGTAAGTTTCTTGAGTTATTTTTATTTATGTTAGGATAAGAAAATTGTTTTTTTCAGTTTAACACATTAATGTTCTAAGTATTTTGTTATACATATCATTATTTATTTATTTTATTTAGTCACAAGGTGTATATGAGAATACAAGAGGAAATGGTTAAGATGTTGAATAAGAAAGTTGGGATGATGTTAAACTCAACTATCCAGATTCAAGCTCTACAACAATATTGAAACAATTTTTGTTGCATTCAAAAAGGTATGTTGATTTATTACATTCATATTATTCATTTGTAGGTTAATTTATTTATATTTTAATAGTTATAGATATATAACTGTATGTTTGTTTGTTTCATTAAATATGCCAAAGAAGAATGCATATGGAGTACCTAAAACCTTCAAAAGTTTTATTCAAAAAACCAAGTTTGAAAGAGAAAGGAGACGTGTTCAAACTGTTGAACTTGATGAAACCCTTGATCACTACATTTGGAATGTGCTCGACATTGTTCAATATAAAGTGATAATAGGTGATTCTAAACAAATTGAAAATATTGTTCCTAAAAAAGAATGCTCCTAGTTATTGCGGATATCCCTCATGATTATAATATCCAAAACATTGGATATGATATTGATCCTTATATTTACCAAGTTTCCAATGAAGTGGTTATGGGATTTATGGAAGTCACAACATCCCCATTTTGGAGATTTTTGGTTTTTCATTCAAACACACAACAAATATTAGTACAATCAAGCTTCAAGGGAAAATAAAAGACTAGGATGCAACTTATTTGGTAAGATATTGAAAGTGTATGTTCAGAAATTAAGATTAGAAATCAATTTTATTAATTCACAAGTTAATTGAATTGGCACTTATTTATGTTACAGACACAAGCCTAATATTTAGACCTTCAATAGAGAACTGATTAAACATGATTTTGAGAGTATACATCTTGCAACTTGGACAAAATACGATTCTTATAATTCTCTTCTTGTCAATGTAAAGGATGGAGGGAAGCCTAATAGTTTATTGGTTTACAATGATGTGGTTAGAAACCTAACATATGAGGAAAATAATTTGAAAGGAGAGATGGTTAACAATTATAAAAAACCACAAGCATTAATTAATTGTCTTATAGATACATTTTCGAATGAAGGAGATTGGGTTTTGGATTTGTTATTGGGTTCAGGTAAGAATTATGATCTAACATTTATGAAATCATACTTCAATCTTATGTTATTTTTAATTTATGTCTTTTTAAAATATTTAACTTCATTATTTATTTTTTATTTGGTGATTAGGTACAACTAGCATGTTTCTTACAAAAAGGAAGAAACTACATAGCCATTGAAAGTGACCCAATACAATGTAATTTTATTCAACAAAGAATTAATGTTATTCCAGTTCTTCTAGATGAAATGAAAGAAGTTGGCTTGAGGAAAGGAGATTTTAGTGAATCGAAGATGGAAAAAATGTCAAAAGAAACTCAAGTACCATTAGAAGGATTGATTAGAAAGAATTACTTTGGAGAATGATGCAGGAGCATCGCTCACTCATCAAGCGACACAGCGCGTGGAGCAAGAAAGAACAGCTGGGCAGCACCAACACACATTGTGAAATGTTTTGGAAAGTTGTTGCGCTGCCATTTGAATGAAGACATTCTTAAAGAAGCGCATTGTAATGTAAAGAGGACCCTGATCCTTTAAGCTCTCATCCTTAGTATATAGGAAGACATAAAAGAGATTTAATGCAGGTAGATAGGATAGTTATGTCTAGATTAGACAGTTTCTATTTTAAGAGGGAAAACTGAATATAGGCACCCTCCCTTTGTACATTGTATTATTATCAATTTCTGAGAATTGAGAGCAGGAGAAAGAAGAGCAGAGAAGAGAATTTGTGAGCAGAACCACCATGTACAGATATTGAATTAATAGGAAAGTCTTTGATTCAATTTCATGGCTGTGTTAATCTCTGTGTGTTGTTGATGATTTTCCCATGGTTATTTGCTTCCTGTTATGCATTTGTCTTCATATGTTGTGTATGTGATTTCACAGTTGATTTGAAATCTGAATGCCTGAGTGAATGAGTTTTAATTGTTTCTCTAAGTGAACCAGAGAATTCCTGCAAGGAGTGCAGTTGAATTTGTCCGCAAGGAGTGCGTGACTGCAGGGTTTACTTAGGGATAACTTTTTTTCTTATCTCAGAAGTGCAGGTTTGGCACTGGAGCCGTGCAAGGCGTGCGCATGCTAAAGTGGATTCAGAGTTGCGATTCTGAGTCAAGGGAGTTGAATATTTTCTGTTGCAGGAAGTGCATAGGGTCTTAAGGATTCAACGCTCAGGAAGTGGTTGAACACTGAGCGCAAAGAGTGCACCTATATTCCTCTGAAGGAGTTATAGTTGGCAAGCTCAGGAGGGATAGTTCCTTCGTGCTACTGTGGGAATAATCCCAGGAGAAGGTCCGAGTGGAAGGAGCTTTGGAACTAGAGAAATCCTCAAGGAGGAGGATCAACGACCAAGATTCACGGGAGAGTATTGCGAAGTCCTGCCGACCGTCAAATCTGAGAGAAGTGGCGAGGGGGTTAACCCACAAACGCAGAGAAGAATCAACAGTCATTGCATATTGGCATATCGGGGTTTGCGAGGGCCAGAGTTTCATACTCTTCAAAATCACAAGTGGTGATTTCCCGAGTTAATCAGAGCCATTAATTGTGACGGGACAGGTGTCACGAGATCCCGGGAAGTCGGGATTCGGTGTTCGGGGTTTTTTGGTGAAAAGGAATCACGACCAGAGAAATCGCGATCCAGTGATCCCCGATAGAGTGTAGAAAGAGGAGGTGACATGGAGTGAAGAGATAGCGCATGTGCCATCGGCATTCGGGGTTCAAAAAATTGTGGTGTAAGCGGATCGAGACATCACATGTGTCGATTTCCCGATAGGGAAATCCACGATAGAAGCGGAAGTGTTGACCCTTTGATCCATCGGGGATCAGTGTTTTGAGTTGCATGAGAACCGTGTTCACAGGAATCGCGAAATCGCGAATTCCAATTTTCCGATTTGGAAGGGAGATCAAAGGTAGAGTGTTGTGGGTGAAGAATTCCCGACAGGGGATTAGAAGGGCATTTAATGCTCTTCGGGCCAAGGTCAGAGTAGGTCCTGGTGGGAGCGGGACGTGTGTGGAGATGTCAACCGAGCGCACCAAGTGGTATCAGAGCGGGAGAAGAGTTCTCTTTGTTACGGTAACAGAGAGAAGCAGATTTCACCATGCCGCCTAGAAGAGAAAGGCAGCCACCTGATCGAGAAGACAAGGATGTGCGAAGAAGAGGTAGGCAGGTAGGGAATCCAGACATGGAGCGACAAATGAGAGATCTCCGAGCAAGGCTTGAGGAGATGGAGAGAGCGTAGAGACGCGGAGTCGGCGATGGAGAGTTTAGTGATTCTGAGGTGGAAGAGGAAGCTGGACATGAAGAAGAAATTGCGGCAGAAGATGCTTCAATCGAGCAGTTAATCAAGGCCATCACCCGGATGAGTTCAAAGACCAAGATGGACATTCCCGTCTATGAGGGAAATCTAGATGCATAAGATTTGTTGGATTGGATCTGAGCACTCGATACCTACTTCGATTATGAGGATATCGAAGAGGATAAGAAGGTAAGGCATGCTGTTACAAAATTGAAAGGACATGCAGCCTTATGGTGGGATGAGTTGCAGGATGATAGGCGTTGCAAAGGAAAACAGAAGATCAAGAGCTGGGATAGGATGATCACTAAGATGAAAGCGAAATTCATCCCCAGGGACTACCAGATAAATCTGTTCAGGTGCATGCAGAACCTGAGACAGAAGTTGATGACGGTAAAAGAATACACTGAGGAGTTTTACAGACTCAACATCAAAGCAGGTCATCGGGAGAGTGATGACGAGAAGGTGGCAAGGTACTTGAATGGACTAAGGTATGATATTCAGGATGAGTTAAGCATGCTAACCATCAGAAAGGTGGAATATGCTTATCAATTGGCTCTAAAAGCCGAGGAGAAGCTGAGCCATAAGCAGGGTCAGTGAGGGCGACGTAGAAGTCAACCCAGAGGCAAGGTAATTTCCCAAGAAAGAAATCAGAAGCCCAAAGAGGAATGGCAGAAACCTCAGGGTAAGGTTGAGAGAGGTGGGACCTCACAGCAGAGGTAGCCACAACCTGAACAAAGAAGGAAACAAAGTGATCAGCGAGGAGGTTATGCTGATGCAAATACTCTTCCACGTACTAGAGGTCGAGGTAGAGGCCGAGGAGGAGTAATCACATGTTTTACATGTGGAAAAGATGGGCATAAATAATTTGAGTGTCTAGAGAGAAAACAAGCTGGAGGAGAAGCTCACATCACAGAGGCGCGAAAGCGTGATGATGAGAATGAAGATGTAGACAGTGGAAGATCGCTTGGAATGCATAAAATTCTCTTAACACTCGAGAAGGAGGTGGAGAGCACAACTCAAAGAAGCAGACTATTCAGGACCGCTTGCACAGCCAAGGACATGAAATGAAAGGTCATCGTGGACAGTGGAAGCACCGATAATCTCATTCAACCGAGATGGTGGAAAAATTGGAGCTGAAGACGACCAAGCACCCGAGTCCATATAAAGTTTCTTAGTTGAAAAAAGGACACTGGGTAAGTGTTACGAAACAATGCTTGGTTGAATTCAAAATAGGTAGATATCATGATAAAATTCTGTGTGATGTTATTCCCATGGATGTATGTCATATATTGCTGGGTAGACCATGGCAGTATGACAGGAATGTTGTTCATGATGGGAGGATGAACACATACACCTTGGAAAAGGATGGGAAGACACACAGATTCCTTCCGATAAAGGATAAGGAAGTGAAGCTGGAAGTAACCAATACCATACTTCTCATGAGTGGGAAGGAACTTCTCACAGAGATGGAGAAGAAGGAAGATCCACAATTCTTTGTGGTTAGGAAACCGAGAATTGTCCTGACTAGCACAAGAGTGGATGACTTACCAGATGAGATTCAGGAACTGCTGGGAGAGTTCACTGATATCATAGTGGACGAACTACCTCATTCATTGCCACCGATGCGGAGTGTAAGTCACCACATAGATCTCATTCTAGGAGCTAGTTTTCTTAACAAAGCAGCGTACAGGTTGATGCCGCAAGAGAATGAGGAGGTCAAGAGACAGGTCGAGGACTTGTTGGATAAAGGACTGGTCAGGGAAAGTCTGAGTCCATGTGCCGTTCCAACGGTGCTGAGTCCGAAGAAGGATGGAGGATGGAGGATGTGTACAGACTCCAGAGCGATTAATAAAATCACCATCAGGTACAGATTTCCACTGCCAAGGATGGATGACTTGATGGACTGCCTAAGTGGGGCAATTTTTTTTTCAAAGATTGATCTCAAGAGCGGATATCATCAGATTCGCATGAGAGAAGGAGATGAATGGAAGACAACATTCAAGACAAACGAAGGTTTGTATGAATGGCTGGTCATGCTGTTTGGTTTGACAAACGCGCCAAGCACATTCATGAGACTGATGAATGAAGTCCTGCGGGAATTCATCGAAAATTTTGTTGTTTTATATCTGGATGATATATTGATATTTAGAAAGACAAGGGCTGAACATCTGAAGCATTTGGCCATTGTGATGAGAAGACTGCAGTAGGAGAAGTTGTTAGTAAACATGAAGAAATGTTCCTTCATGCAGACATAGCTCATTTATTTGGGTTTTGTAATTTTAGAAAATGAATTGAAGATGGATCCTGAGAAGGTGTAAGTGATCAGGAATTGGCCATCGCCCAGGAATGTTTTTGAGGTAAGGAGCTTTCATGGTTTGGCTAGTTTCTACAGGAAATTCATTAGGAATTTTAGTGGGATTAGCGCAGAGATGATGGATATTGTAAAGAAGCGGCATAAAAATTTTCAATGGACAACCGAGGCTGAGAGGAGCTTCAATCTGTTGAAGTGAAAGATCACAGAGAAACCAATTCTGTTGTTGCCTGATTTTCAGAAGACATTTCAGGTGAAATGTGATGCCAACGGATATGTTGTTGGAGGGGTCATAAGTCAGGATGACAGGCCTGTTGCGTATTTCAGCGAGAAGCTGGATGATGCAAAGTTGTAATACTCCACGTATGATAAAGATTTCTATGCCATCATATAGGCATTGAAGAAGTGGAGGCATTAGTTGGTACACAAGGAATTTGTATTGTATAGCGACAACCATGCATTGCAGTTCGTAAGTCAACAGGAGAAGTTGAACCAGAAGCATGCAAAATGGGTAGAGTACATGCAAAATTTCACGTTTGTGATAAAGCACATTTTAGGGACTGCTAACAAAGTGGTTGATGCTTTGAGCAGGAAATGTTTGTTGCT
>JASDQU010105941.1:278468-289045 GCA_032191745.1 Picea mariana | reverse complement strand
GCATCCTGGGTTTGCCTTGGATTTTTGGAAAAGGTGTCTTAATGCTAAAAAGGTGACTCCTGGGGTTCAATCCCCTCCTAGAAAATTTCAGGAAAAGAAGTTTTTGGATTCTCTTACCAAACTTCCCTATTGAGTTTTGGTCAATCTGGATTTTCGAAGCGATTGAAAACTTTGTTGGTAAGTTTATTTATTTTGATTAATTGTCACTCCGCAAACATAACAAGAGGTTAGTTTGGCTCCTGGTCGAACTAGACCTCGATAGAGGTCTTCTGGATGTTATTGACATCACCATAAAGGATGTCCATTTCCTACAAGCAGTCGACTTTTGGAAGGAACCTTTCCATTGTCATGTCCGCTAGCAAACGAGAAATCTCAATTCAAGCCGCCCGACTTCCATGGTTCGATCACAGATTCTCGATCCCTCAGCGACATTTTATGTTTCTACTAAAGCTTCGAAAGAGGGCCCTATCGACAATGACTCTTTTCTAGGTAAGATGTGCTTATTTTTTCCCTCTTTTTTCAATAATCTCTCCTCGACCGAAATTGACTACCTGAAGTGTAATGAAAATTGGGTTCTTGATATATTTGGAGATTTTTGGGGACTTCTCATGAAAAATCTTGAGAATTTGGTCGATAATTGTGCTATGTGGCCCTTGGTATTTGACTTTGTCAGTCCTAAAGATTTTCAGACTTCCCCCCCTCCTGATGATGCTCCCCTAAACGTTGTGTTGCTCTCTGTTTTGGAACCTGAAGCAAACCTTACTAAATATACTTGTTGTTTAATGGATGTATCTGTCTCGGGTGACCCCCACCATAAGGATTTTACCCATGTTTCCTTAAATCCTGATGACCATGTTGTTATTACTCCCAGTCGCAGTCCTAAGTCTATGGTCTTCCTTGCTCCCAAACCCTTACATGTTTCTAACCTTTCTACTCTTCTTCCCTCTACTTCACTTCATTCTAATGTCACTATTCGAAAAAAAAACAGAGCTCGACTCCCAAAAATTCCTCAAGGAGCAACGGAGGGAGGTTTAGCCTCTTTTTATGATCTAGAATTACAAATTTCCCAATGCCCATTGCCCATGACCCTTCGTGTTTCCTTGGATATTGATCTTGTTTTTTCTTCCTCTTCATCCCTTAGAGCAGTCTAGCCAAATATCCAAGTTCCATTATGATCATCCTATCCCTAAATATTCGTGGGTTTGGGGGACCCCATAAAACTGCCTCCCTTAAAGCTCTGTTTTCACAACTTAACCCTAATATAATTTTTATCCAAGAAACCTTAGTAAGCAGTGACAAGGCTATTAGGATTTTCCTACAATGTGTTCCCTCTTGGAATGTTGTGGCTTCGGACCCTTGTGGACACTCCGGTGGACTAATGAGTGGATGGAATCCAACCTTTGTTGAGCTATCTGCTCTTGATACCCTTGCAGGTTTTTATCTGGAAGGAAGGATTAAACAGTCAATGGATAAAGTTAAATTGATAAATTGTTATGCCCCCTATAAGGATAGGGAATTATTCTGGCTCCTTATTATTTAGTCTGGTTTATTGAATGAAGAAATAATTATAGTTGGAGAAGATCTAAACTTCACACTTTCAATGAGGGAAGTTTGGGGGGCTTCAGCCATATTAGACCCACTCTCAGACTTCTTCACAAGTCTCATTCACTTCTCTGGTTTAGTGGATGTCCAGCCTACTAAACTTACTTCTACATGGCAGAATGGTAGAGTTGGGATTGATGGTATAGCAAAGATATTGGACCACTTCCTACTTGATGACTCCCTATTCAACAACAACTACAAGGTTAGATATTGGGTAATCAATTCTACCATTTTGGATCATAATCTGATATGTCTCCAACTGGACTCCTTTTCTCAGAAATCTTCGCTACCATTTAAATTCAACTCTACTTGGATCAAGGATCAATATTTTGCTTCACTCATCAAGAAAATGTGGAATTCTATGATTCAATGGTCAAATTCCTCCACTATCCAACTGCTGTGTTCAAAATTAAAGAACCTAAAAAGAGCAGTGATCCATTGGTAGAGAGATAAGAAAGTGCAATTACAATCGGAATTGCTCCTAATAGAATCCAAGATGGCAGTAATCTTTGATAAGTGTCTGACTCATATTTTTGAGCAAGCTGACTTGGACATTCTTAAGGTTCTGAAGCAAGAAAAGAAAAGATTATGGCTATTGAAGAAGATACTTGGCGACTCAGAAGCAGAGTTATTTGGCTCAACAGTGGAGATAAGAATACTAAATTTTTCCATAAATATGCCACTATGAGGAGGACATGGAATGCAATTCAGGATATTGAAGATGATTCAGGTGTCCTCCACACATATGATTCTGAAATTAAAAAGATTGCTATGGAACATTTCAAATCGCAATTCAAATCCATCGAGTCTGAAGATACACACAACCATCTCAAGGTACTTGAACATTTGCCAAAAAAATTTAGTGAATCAGATTGTGAAGAGATCGGTAAAGTTGTTACGATTAATTAAGTTAAAGATACAGTTTTCAAGATGCCCAAAGAAAAAATCCCAAGCCCTAATGGCTAGACACAAGAACTTTTTTAGTCTTTTTTTTAGATCTTGGGGGAGGATCTTCACTTGGTTGTCGAAGAAACCAAAGTGTCTGGGTTTATTCTGGGATCACTTAATGCCACCTTCTTCGCACTTATACCCAAAGTTAATAAACCAAGGAATTTTCATGATTTCAGACCAATCGCACTTTGTAATTTTGTATACAAATTCATCTCCAATATTATTGCTACAAGGATTAAATCAAAATTAGCAACTTGTATTTCACATAAACAGTTTGGCTTCTTAAAGGACTACTTAATTTTTTATGTTGTTGGAATAGCTCAAGAATGCTTACACTCAGCTAAGACAAAGAAACTTAGCACAATTATACTCAAGCTGGAATTGAAAAAAGCTTATGATAAGGTAAGCTGAAATTTTCTCAGAATGTTGTTAACTTAGATTGGTTTAAACTGGGAGATATCCTAGTGGATCATGGCATGTATTTCCACAGTAAATATTCTACTATTAATTAACGGTTCCCCGAGAAAGTTCTTCCAAAGCCAATGTGGACTCCGACAGGGATGTCCCCTCTCTCCTCTACTGTTTCTTCTGGTTGTAGAATGTCTTAGTAGATTATTGAGGAAAGTTGTTGAAGAATGGTCATTTCACGGACTCAAAGTTGCCTCTACAAACATTTTGACACATCTTCTCTTAATAGGTGATGTCTTAATCCTAGGGGGCGGGGAATATAAATACTAGCTGGAATTTAAAACAATCTTAGCAATGTTTTGTACAACATCAAGTATGGAGGTTAACTATCATAAATCAGTTTTTCTAGCACAAAAAATTGACTCTAGTCTTAAACAAAGATTATTTTCAAAGTTCAGCATTTCGTTCATAAACTTGGAGGAAGGAATGAAATATTTAGGTTTTTGTTTAAAACCAAATGGATACAGAATAGTGGATTGGAATTGGTTGATCGAGAAGTTTGTTAAAAGAATTAACAATTGGACATATTGATGGCTCTCTCTAGGTGGAAGATTGGTATTAGGGAAAGTTGTACTCCAAAGTATTCCTGTGTATTGGTTCAATTTAGCGAAGGTTCCTGCCTCTACTATGCACAAAATTCAACAACTTATGGAAAAACTTTTATGGAGAGGAGCAAGCAAAACAACAGGATTTCATTTATCCAAGTGGAAAACCATTGCAACTCCCAAAGAATTTGGTGGATGGGGTATAAGAAACATTTTTTGGTAAGCCAAATCATTAGGTACTAAATCTTGTTGGAGGGGGATTTATGGTAATAGTATTTGGAGTCAAATTCTTAAAGGAAATATATAAAAGGAGTCGGCTTGACTACTTGGATAAGGAAAGGAAACTTCAAGTACCCTAATGCCTCTAATTTTTGGAAAAAATTTATGAGCTCATTTCATATCATTAAGCAATGGTTGGCTTGGAAAATAGGGATCGGAAAACAAGTTATTATTGGAAAGGATCATTTCATTGGAGATAATTCTTTATATAAAATTTATGCGCCTTTAATCCAATTCCTTAATAATAAGGCTATATTTTCCATTGCACAAGCAATCGTTACAAACAAACTTAGGAATTCGCAAAATTGGATAAATCCCGACCAACTTGGTTTAACTGGAGATTTGTCAAATGAATGGAACAATTTCATTACAATGTTGAAAAGCAGTGGAGTTTCACTTAACAATTCAAATGATAAAATTGTTTGGTCATGGAACAGGGCATTTGGATCAATTTCTGTAGACTTAGCATATCAATGCTTTATTAGTAATTCACATAATGGTGTTTGTAAATGGTGGTATAAGTCCATTTGGAGAGTTAATATACCAAGAAAAATTATATGTTTCATGTGGTTATGCTTAAAAGATTGTATCCTCACTGGTGCAAATTATAAGAAAAGGGGAGGCATTGGACCTGTTGTTTGCAGTTTATGTCTCAAGGATGATGAGACAACAGAACATCTTCTCATACATTGTGAATCCACTCAATACATATGGAAAGAAATATTAAATTCCCTTAATTTTTCAAATGCATGGATGCAGACTACTCTAGAAAGAAACTTATTGCATTGGTTTACAAAATATCCAAGGATGAGATTTATACCTTTTCTGGTTAGTTGGAGAATTTGGAAGTATAGGAACAGAATCTTGTTTGAAAAGTGGCAAAGAGAGGACTCCATAACTATTTCCATAATTCTACTTGATATTAAAGAACTTAAAGGCACGGGAGAAGTGGACAAAGTGGATTTTATACTAAACCAAATCTTCTTTGATGAGAATCCAATAGGTTTCTTTGATGGTGCAACTGTGAATGACAATTGTGGTGTTGGAATTTACATAAAATTAAGTGCTCATCATAGTTATAAAGCTCACTTTGCAGGAGGAAAGGGTAATAATATGAAGGCTGAAATTTTGGGACTTTGGGGGCTTCTTCTCTTTGCATAGAGACTATCCATAAGAAATTTGATGGAAGTTGGTGACTCCAAAGTCACTATTGACTGGATTAATGACTGCTCAAATATGAACCTAATTTATCTACACACCTGGAAAGAACAAATTAAATGTTTAAAGGCGAGATTTGAAGGAATTCACTTCATGCATATCCATAGAGAATTCAACACAGTGGCAGATCAACTCTCCAAAAAAACTTGGGACAACCCCCTAGGTTGATTTTTTTATAAGGAGATATTCAAAGAAAATGTTGTAAATACAGATAGTTTTATGATTTTCTAATGTTACATTACAGTGTAACCAAACACCAGAAGGAAGTTTACTTTTTCTTTTTTTGATAAGTAAGAATATGATATGTAAAGCAATTGACAACTCTCAATAACAACTATCTAAAAACTTGCTCAAAGTATAGATCAACATATCAAAATTTTGAAGAGATATTAGCAATTACAATCTTATAGATCGTTTTTGTAATTTTGAAAGAACACTTGATTTTAATAGAATAACAGTGGATCTGTTTTTTCCTGTGTGAAAAAAACTTTATAAGCACTATAAACTTTCATCAAATAAATAAAAAATACATTACTAATATGTTGATCAAAATAAAAATATTACAAAATGTGGAAAAAATACTTTTACCATGAAATCCAATCAATAAAGGGTATTTTGTTCACTTATGCTTCTATTTAACACATTATTCTCAAAATTATTCATTTAAAGGCCTTCTCAATATGTTTCACCATTATACTATTATAACGTGACCATTCTACGATTATAACGTGACCTTCATCTATGTGAAAAAGTTTACATATATATTTGAAAGATTAGGGTATTCCCCATGGGAGAGATGATATCTTGGGAAATGGTCTGTATNTCTTGCTCTTCTTTAACAAGATAGAGACCTCTTTAAATATTTTAACCTTATTGATGTCTTTCCTATCAATCTCGTCCCCACCTGGCGAAATGGGAGAAGGGGCTCGGAAGCCATTGCCAAATGGCTCGACCGTTTCCTTATTTCCGAGACTTTTTTCTCAACATCCGTCTCCCCTTCCTCTGGAGTCACACTACCCTTCTTCTCAGATCACGCACCCATCACTCTCACATTGAATCCAATCGCCCGTTATAAGCCCTTTCCCTTTAAATTTAACCACCATTGGGTCGACTCCTCAGAATACTCTGCATTGGTTCACTCTGTCTGGAACGACCCGCGGTTCCTAAGGGAATTAAATCCATAGTCCAGACTTGTATGGAAATTATCTATTCTAAAAGCGCACACTAAAAGCTGGACAAAACAGAAACAGGTCACGGAGGGGTTTGCCTTGAACCAACTAGAGCTTGAGATCACCGATCTCATCACCAAATCTACCTCAGCGGCACTTTCTTTGGATGACGAGGCTTCCCTTAAAGATTTGGAGGAGAAAAGGAAAGCCATTCTTCTGGATGAAGAAAAAAGATGGCGACTCAGAAGTCGGGTGACATGGCTCAAATGGGGCGACTCCAACACTAAGTACTTTCATAAAGTGGCAAATCTCAATAGGAATAAGAAGCACATCTACTCCATTGAACACGAAAATGAGGGGATCATACGTGGACAGGAGGCACTCAAATTGGAAGCGGCCTCTTTCTTTGAACAATTTTTCAAAACCAACAGCGAGTTACACATGCCGGATAAATTTTCTACTGCAAGCATTTTCACTAATTTGGTTACTGCAGCTGAAGTTGTTGATATTTATAATCCGGTCACCCTGATGGAGCTCAAGACTACTCTATCTCTCCTCAAAAAAAAGAAAAGTCTGGGCCCTGATGGACGGACGGTCGAATTTTTCACCCATTATTTCGATCTTGTTGGAACGGACCTTCTTTTGATGGTTGAGGACGCGCGTATTAAAGGTAAAATCTCCAGCAGTCTCAACTCCACTTTCCTGGTGTTAATTCCAAAGTCAGACCAGCCTTCCTCCTTCAACAATTTCAGACCGATCTCATTATGTAATTTAGTATACAAGCTCATTGCAAAAGTCATCTCCACACGGATTAAGCCAGTTTTGGAAATGAATCTCTCGTCTGAACAGCTCAGTTTTCTGAAGGGAAGAAGGATCCATGATGCCATTGGTGTGGCCCATGAGAGCATCCATAGCATCTTCCAAAAAAAAACAAAAGGCGTTGATCATGAAAATTGATCTCAAAAAGGCTTTTGACAGTGTAGACTAGGATTTTCTTAGACTTATCCTCCTCTCGGTCGGATTTGGGATAAATTTCACGGACTGGATAATGTCCTGCGTTACCAGTGCAAACCTTTCAGTTATGATCAACGGGGAGGCATCCAGATTTTTCAAATCTGAAAGGGGGCTCCGCCAGGGATGCCCTCTTTCCCCCTATCTCTTTATCCTAGTTTTGGAAGGGTTGAGTCTACTTCTCACTAAAAATGTTGCCGAGCACCATATTTCAGGTATACAGGTATCAAACCACCACAGTATTGTCCACCTTATGTTCGTGGATGATATACTTTTATTTTCAAAAGCGGATGAATCGGAATGGACCGCTCTTTTGGATATACTTAAGATTTTCTGCAATGCTTCGGGGCTGACCATCAATCCCTCGAAGTCCTCGGTCAATCATTAGGGCCTATCGGTGGCCGGTCTCTCTTCTCTTAAAGGACTTTTCCCCTTCTCCTTCTTCGACTTATCCCTGGGTTTCAGCTACTTGGGATATCATCTAAAACGGGGAGCCTCCACTGCAACTGACTGGACTTGGCTGGTGTCATCTTTTGAATGGAAAATAGGATTTTGGTGCAACAATTGGTTGTCCCTGGGGGGACGTCTCATCCTCGTCAAATCGGTCCTACAAATTCTGGTTGTTTATTGGATGCTACTGGAACGGATCCCTGCCAAAATCACTACTCTGCTCTGCAGACTATCTTTCAACTTCTTGTGGAACGACCATGTGGGAAATAGGCACTTTCATCTTTGCAGTTGGTAGACACTCTCTATGCCAAAAAGGGAGGGAGGATGGGGACTAAAGAATCTTTGCATCTTCAACAAGGCATTATTGGCATGTTCCTTTTGGAGAGCGATTTCCATCGATAACATTTGGCACCGGGTTATCAAGGACAAATACTTTGGAAACAAACCCCTCTCCTTTTGGCTTCGAAAACCTCATCTATTACAGAGCTGGGCCTCTCCCTTATGGAAGGGACTGGTGTCATCCTCTCAAGTAATCCTGCACTGGCTATGCTGGAGTCTGGGATCGGGTAAAGAAATCAATCTGGGAAGAGATAAACTCATAGGCCTAGATGATCATTCGATTCTGTCCTTACAGCTTAGGTCTCTACTGTTGTCACACAATATTTTTTCCCTTGTACAGCTAAAGAAAGAGAACCGTGCCTTTCCCCTCCCTGATCATTGGCTTCACAGCAGCGATTTGGCCCTCGGCGGTCCAATAGCCTTGGAGGTAGACTCTTTTATGGCTGCCTTAAAGTGCTCGGGCCTCTCCCTCACAGTCGCACGGGACACCCTCACCTGGACAGGGGGCGATGGTTTGGGGATTGTTGAAGCCAAAAATGTATATTCTGCGCTCCTTCCGGATAGGGTGACCGAGACTCAGCCTTTGTGGCACCATCGGTTTTGGTCTTGGCAGCTTCCCTTAAAACTAAAATTATTTTTTTGGCTCGGGGTTAATGATAAACTCCTCACCTGGGAGAACCTTCTTAGAAGAGGTTGGCAAGGACCTGGGATTTGTGTCCTTTGTAGAAGAGACTCGGAGAACATTCATCACCTGTTTATTCACTGTGACTTTACACAAAATATCTGGAAGCTCACCCTGCAACACTTCTCCCTTCCTTTCCTCTGGTCCGGTGCCACTTTTACTGAATGTTTCCACTCCTGGTCTACTGTTCAAGCTGCCCCTCCTACCCTGGCAGTTCTAGTTAGCTGGCACATTTGGCTTGAGCGTAACAAGGCGCTCTTTGAGTATGCTTCCCCATCTCTTCGGGCGGTCTGCCATAGATCACAAGTCTCTTTCCNGGTGGATTTTTTTGATGGAGCGACGCAGTCTACTAGTTTATGTTGTGGTGCTGGAGGCACCTTCAAATATCACCCAGAGAGGATTACAAAGTGGTCCCTAAGTTGTGGTAGGGGTACAAATACCAAAGCCGAGCTACTTGGCTTATGGACTACACTTCTGCTGGTTTCCTCTTGGTCCCTAGATCATCTACAGGTGATAGGCGATTCAAGAGTAATCATTGACTAGATTAATGGTTCATGCCAGCTCCATTCTATCCACGTTGAGGGCTGGAAACTTAAAACACTTCAGCTGGCACGTTCCTTCATAGACATCTCCTTCCAACATCTCCCCATATCCTACAATTCTGTAGCAGATGCTCTCTCCAAGAGAGCTCTCAGTCAAAAGGTGGGCAGACTTTCCATCTACCACTGTGACAGAGGAATGGAGAGCCCGACAACCTTCTTCAATCTTTTCGAAGTTTAATTCTATATCGTTGCATCAGATTGCACTCTATGCGCATTGAGTTCCACTTTGCGCCAGTCTGTTTGTTCGGCTATGGTGACAGGCTCACTTTTTGTTGTGGTGACTCTTTCACTTGGACCATTAACACAACCAATGATTCATCCGTCCTATAGTTTTTTAATTGGTTGTGCCGAGATTGCCATTGCCTTCGTGTATCCATCCTCGAGGCAGTGTGAAGGAGGCTGGTACCACTGGCCGAGGCTATTGATTCTCATCATAGGGCGCTCAACTGTACTGGTCTTGCATTAAGATTTATAGACCTCCTGCGTTGGCTATATCTCGCTTCCGGACATATTTTTCTTTCTTTCTTCACCTGGCAACTTCAAGCACAGTATTATACAAGACCTGTCCTGTAATTGGCTCTCGTTATATTACAGCTATGTCTGGTTACAGAGCTATTGTAAATGATTTTATACCTTATATAAAATTGAGTAATTTCTCTTGGGAAAAAAAAGAGGAAGCCCAATTGTATATTAATATTATTATGTGAGGACACTTTATCTTCATCCTTATCTTTGTTTCATGTATTGTATTTTAAAGTGTTATTTTGTCGTCGTTTTTTTTTTAAGTCTCTTATGCAATTCTGTATAACTCGTAGAAGGTGTAATTAAAATGCTAACGTAATATCTTCCTCCCACATTACTTTGTAATGTTTTTATATATTTTCATTGTTCACGTATATATATTTTTAAAGCATTTTATTAATCTTAACAAACATGTCTCTACACATAATCTATAAGTCCTTAGGCATGGCATTTTTTTTTTATTTACGTTACTTTAAAATATTATTATGTATATAATGGTGGTATAGTTTGAGTGGGTCTAAAGATTAAAAACATGTATTTTCTTTTGAGGAGGTTACATGTTCAAATTTAGAGGGGTACAGTATGTACACCTTTATAGACTTTAGTAATCAAAATGTTGTATAGAGAAAGTTCTTGGTCCCACAAACAAAGAGATCTCATACACCAATTTAGTATATGACTTGTTCATAACCTTAAAATTAGATTATTATTATTATTTAATATCATTATTAGGTTAATG
>JASDQU010105941.1:224335-268831 GCA_032191745.1 Picea mariana | reverse complement strand
TGTTTCTAACAAAGACATGTACATGTTGAAGCTCGCAACAAAGGATTGGTAAACAAAAGTTTAAAAGTTCATGTGTTTGTGGAAAATTTGTTTGGCATATTTGTGTACCATCTCTATCAAATATGATCATTCTCAAGTAATACAATTTTTTAATAATTAAAATAACTTATATTGTAGAACAAATCTTCTTTCAAAAAATATTTAAAACATTTAATGACTCAGGTTTATTGGGGATTATATTTGAAAAAGAATGAAAGAAGTAAATATTAAATGTCACATATTATAAAATGGTTTCTTTAATGAAAAAGGATGATCCAAAATGACAGAGTTAAATAGTTATTATATTTTTTTATTGATTCTTTGGAATGAGTTATTACAGTCTTATTTTCTATCCTAAGGTTTCATGAAGGACACAATGATGATATTATGTTGAGACACATTCTTCTGCCTTGGTTGTAGTGATTTTTGAAGACGGTCGATATTAAACCCACTGATAGGGCACGACCAATCGTTGTTGAACATCTTTGCAGCCAATGATCGATTGCTAGTTGTAGAAATGTTAGCCCATGACTGCCTCTATATCCTTCTAGAATTGGTGAATTATAAGGAAATAAGCACTAGATGAGTTGGTTATCTCATTGCAGGAGATTGGGAACTCTCAATTCAGTTGAGTTCACTAAGTTCTAGAGATCTAGAAGCATCTCCTAGTCTCCTCCACCAATATTTATAAGGAAGGTGTTTACATGGGAAAGAGGAGGAAGAATCATCCAACTTTCTACCTACACACAAATAGAAAAACAAACCTCTCTCAAACATTTTCAAGCATTAAGGAAACCAAATCCAAACTAGATCTAGCCTAATCTACTCAAGCAAAGATTAGATCTATCTCAAGCAAGTATTAAGCATCGAATACATAAGCATGAGAAGGGGAAAAACATATTGATCTATATATTAATCAATGAGAGCAATGCATCAATAACATAACCATACCTTGAGTCATGAAAGAGATGCTCCTTTGGCTCCTTTCTCTTGCTCAACCCTCACTCAAGCAAGGAAAACCTGATCTAAAGATTGAACTCTGTGGAGAAGCTCCACTAAAAATGTAGTAGTGTGTACCTATGAATGATTCTTCCTCCTCTTTCCCATGGAAACACCTTCTTTCTATAGATAGGTGGAGGAGGTTAGGAGAGGCTTCTATATTTATAGAACTTAGTGAACTCGACTGAATTGAGAGTTCCCAAGATCTTACCACGAGATAACCAATTCATCTAGTGTTGATCTCCTCGAAATTCACCAATTCTAGAATGTTACAGAGGTGGTCACGAGCCAACAGTGCTGCAACTTGTGACCGGTCACTGGATACAAAGTTGTTGAACAGTGATCGGTCATTGGAAACAAAGTTGTTCAACAGTGACCAGTATGTCCTATCAGTGAGTTCAATAGCGATCGTCCTAAAAAATCATTGAAACCAAGGCAAAAGAGTGTGTCTTAGCATAAAATCATCAATGGATCCTTCATGAGACTCTAGGGTGGAAAATAAGGCTGTAACAAATGCCCCCTAATGTGTGAGGTCAAAAAATGAACAGATTATCGAAACGCATTATGATAATGGTCACCAACATGAGGCAGCATGAGGAGGGAGCAAAGAGGTCAGGAAGCCAAGGAGTACCAAGAATCGGAAATCAAGTATATATAGATCATCCCTGAGATAGGCATACCCATGCTCGGAAGGGAAACAAAGCATGGTTATCAACACAATACATTGTGGATCCATGAAGTGAAATGCAATACCATGGCCATGAAAATGTACATAGTGGATCCATGTCGTCAAATAGATCATAGACATGAGCAAACACAATGTGGATCTATGTCATAGCATACATAAGGAATACATCAGACACCAAGGAGAGTTCCCCCATAGTCTTAAAAGTACTCATACTGCAATGATATACTCCATCACAACTTGGGAGGGCTGAATAGGAATGATATGGCCCCAAACCCAAGGTCTTCATTCCAAACGACCATGGTATGATTCTACAACATGTAAATAGATGAGTTGATGTCGAGCATGGTAGAAATTGTATGATTATCAGTCATTGAGGTATATTTTTAACAGACGCAAGGGGACCCACCAATAATAAAAATGGACCGCAAGGTACCTAGTACAATCTAGCGAGTGTGATTAGAGTATATGATGTTGAACACTCATAGAATCAATCAATCAGGAGTCAATGATGTAAACCCATTATCGATTGCGAGGAATCATGCCACTAAGAACTGCAAGATCCAACGTACTGAATGGTTTCTAGATCCCTCTCCTAGATAGTTTGTTGAATTCAATAGGAAGATATCCATCGAAGGAGGGCCTTAATGTATCTCCCATCAATCGACATGAAACATACACTGAGAGATGATGTGAAGAGATAGAATCAACAAGTATAACTGACAGAGGGATGGTCAACATGGATGGTCAATAGGACAACAGATGTATGACTCGGGATTATTTCCCTTGAACATATGGCATGAAATACTGATGAATTGGAAGCAACAGTCAAGATCACCATTGATATAGTGTGACAATGCATGAGGCATTGAAGCACTCTCCATAATGATTGGAAGCGTAACCAGTCAAAGGAGTATGTATGACTCATATGAATGGCATACAGCTCCTAGGAAAGCTATAATCCAATTGAAATACAATGATGCAAACAAGTGCCACGTTGAAAGGTGACATGACTAATGCTGCCACCTTTATACACACAGATCAATGGTAAAAAACTCCCCACTCCTTTTTTGTGTTGGAGTTTCTCTTTCAAGGTTTAACAAGTGTGAAAGAGAGATAAAAGTGTGCTCAATAATGTCATTTTCATTAGGTTTTTACAAGCCTGAAAAGAGTTAATAATATACTTTGAAAGTGTCTTTTTCATATGTTTTTACAAGTTTGAAAAAGAGTTAAAAGGATACTCAAAAAGTGTCATTTTCGTATAACATAGCTACCAACTTAATGAGAACTCTACAGAGTTCTCGTTTTTTTGGGAGTCACGTTTTTTACCTCATTTTTAAAAATGGTGCTATTAGTAGAACCCTCCCCCACCTCCCTTTTTAGGTGGTTTGTTGATATTTTAAATTCTCTAATCCATAATGTTTCCACATTATTTTTTAAATGCTTACTTTTCATCTATTTTCAAATTTTTCTGGTTTTTTTTTCAACGGTGTTTTCAGTCATTTTTCCATGCTTCTTTCAATCTTAAAAATATTTTTTACCATTACTTTTTTGAAATTAAAATTTTTCATATAATTGTGTGTCCTCAATTAATTTGTGGTTCCATGATTTTAAAATATAGTGGAAAACATCATTTTTAACACATTGTTTGTCTTTACTTCAATATATAGAAAATAATTATAGTTAAATAACACTATTTTCTAATATTTAGCAAAAAAAATACATTTTAATACCATATATAATAAAAAACCTATACATTTTAGTACCTATTCGTTTAAAATAACATGTCAAATAAAGAAAATTTATGGACATAATTGAACAAAAAAAGTGAAAAATTTATAACAAAATTAACATTTTTTTTCCATACTTTTATACATTTGAAGTAAAAAAATGACAACATTTAATAAAATTTTCCCTAGTATAGTGATTCACATACAAATAAAAGTAAACAGAAAACAATAAAAAAGATGCATCATAAAATAACAATAGATACATATTCATTCTTATTTTAAAATCTGAAATTCAAAACATTACAGTTATAGCTCATCAAAAATTTGCAAAATTGAGCATCGTCTTCAAGGGCATCTTAAAACTAATCAACAATATCATATATCTCAAATTCATCATTCTCAACAGACACATTATCATCTTCTTCGACACCATTGTGTGCTTTCATTGTGTCATTTTGTTCTTCCATTGGGTCTTTGATATCTACAAGTTCTCCAAAGTAATTCTTTCTAATCAATCCTTCTAATGGTACTTGAGTTTCTTTTGACATTTTTTCCACCTTCAATTCACTAAAATATCCTTTCCTCAAGCCAAGTTCTTGCATTTCATCTGGAAGAACTGGAATAACATTAATTCTTTGTTGAATAAAATTTCATTGTATTGGGTCACTTTCAATGGCTATGCAGTTTCTTCCTTTTTGTAAGCAACATGCTAATGTTGTACCTAATCACCAAATACAAAATAAATCATGAAGTTAAATATTGTAAAAGGACATAAATTAAAAATAGCATAAGATTGAAGTATGATTTCATAAATGTTAGATCATAATTCTTACCTGAACCCAAGAAAAACTCCAAAACCCAATCTCCTTCATTCAAAAATGTATCTATAAGACAATTAATTAATGCTTGTGGTTTTTTATAAATGTTAACCATCTCTCCTTTCAAATTATTTTCCTCATATGTTAGTTTTCTAACCACATCATTGTAAACCAATAAACTACTAGGCTTCCCTCCATCCTTTACAGTGACAAGAATAGAATTATAAGAATCATATTTTGTCCAAGTTGCAAGATGTATACTCTCAAAATCATGTTTAATTGGTTCTATAGTGGAGGTCTGAATATTAGGCTTGTGTCTGTAACATAAATAAGTGCAAATTCAATTAACTTGTGAATTAATAAAATTGAGTTATAATCTTAATTTCTAAACATACACTTTCAATATCTTACCAAATAAGTTGCATCCTAGTCTTTTATTTTCCCTTGAAGCTTGATTGTACTAATATTTGTTGTGTGTTTGAATGAAAAAACAGAAATCTCCAAAATGGTGATGTTGTGACTTCTATAAATCCCATAACCACTTCATTGAAAGCTTGGTAAATATAAGGATCAATATCATATCCAATGTTTTGGATATTATAATCATGAGGGATATCTGGAATAACTAGGAGCATTCATTTATAGGAACAATATTTTCAATTTGTTTAGAATCACCTAATATCACTTTATATTGAACAGTGTCGAGCCCATTCCAAATGTAGTGATCAAGGGTTTCATCAAGTTCAATAGTTTGAACACGTCTCCTTCTTTCTCTTTCAAACTTGGTTTTTTGAATAAAAATTTTGAAGGTTTCAGATACTCCATCTGCATTCTTCTTTGGCATCTTTAATGAAACAAACAAACATACAGTTATATATCTATAACTATTAAAATATAAATAAATTAACCTAGAAATAAATAATATGAATGTAATAAATCAACATACCATTTTGAATGCAACAAAAAATTGTTTCAATATTGTTGTAGAGCTTGAATCCGGATAGTTGAGTTTAACATCATCCCAACTTTCTTCATTCAACATCTTAACCATTTCCTCTTGTATTCTCATATACACCTTGTGACTAATAAAATAAATAAATAGTGATATGTATAACAAAATACTTAGAACATTAATGTGTTAAACTGAAAAAATCAATTTTATTGTCCTAACATAAATAAAAATAACTCAACAAACTTACTTTCTAAATTCATCACACATTTCTTCCATTGACAATTAACCCGACCTTACACGTGATAATATAGCTATGATAATTTTCTCATCCTTCACTCCTTGTATCATTCTCCAAGGTGTTATAGTCATATCTTCTAGCAGATTTTTTTATTTCAGGACATGTCTTACTTGTGCTACATATTAATGGTTTAGCCTTCTTAACTCTCTAATTTTTTTTACTAATATTTTCCCATAGGCTTAAGATCTCATCTATCAAACCCCATGCATGTCCATTTCTAAATCCCAATTGAAAATAGCTATCCATAGATCTAAATACATCACTTCTTTTGCTATTTTTTTCTTTTGCATTTTCATCATCAATTAGGAATCCTATTTCCATACAACATTGATTATGAAACTTGGCATCAACATTTGATCTCTCCCCACAACATATTTCAGAAAACTCATTATGGATAAATCTCACCCTTTGAATGAAATTCATGGACATTCTATACTCATTATCTGTGTTATGATCCCATACCAATAAATTTTCTTATGAATCTGTTAAACAAACATAAATTATGCATTTGACTATCTCGAAAAGAGTATTATTGGGATATTCTTGCATCAATTCTCTTCTAGCCTCTACACAATGATTTCCTACAATCACATAATATTTGTAGTCAAAATATTTTGATCTATAGAATTCTTCCCTCCTAGTAACTTCCATTGGGTCAACAAGAACTAGGTAGTCAACCACATGTGCATATGGATTGTACCCAATCAATGCTTTCAAATTGTGAATATGAAAGTGATGCGGTTTTCTAATTTGATATTTTCTTTCCCTTCTATGGATTTATAAAGTTTCTTCACATTCAATTGAAATGTATGGCCTTCAACAACTAAGTTTGCCATCCTCATTCTATTTTGAATGGAATTTTTTGTTGTTTTCATAATACCATCCTCTAGATCAGCACCTGGTGTTATTATTTCTCTACTACCTTTAGAACTTTCTTTATAATATTCAGATCTAACGATGACTTTTTCATCATCAACAACATTTCCTTTCTTTCTCTTATGATTTAAATGGGTTTCATCTAAATCAACGATTTCTTCATAATCAATAGGAACGCAATCATCATCGACCATTGCTCTTTTTCGTTTATCTTATTTATTATTTTTGCGAGGAGTGATAACCTCATTGGGACTAATCTCAACAATATCTTCATTTGGAGTGTCCTCATTTTCAAATGTAACCTTTTTAGGACTTCTAGAATGAGGAATTTTCTTTTTTCTTTCATGTTCTTCTTTGTCTACTCTTGCAACTTCAACCTCTGTTACTTTTTGTTTCTTTTTCCTTCCTTCTTGTGTATTTTCAATATGAAAGCCATTGATGACATCCATGATATTTTCCTATGTTGACTAAATCCCCACTAACATATGTGAAATTTGTTCAACAAAATCCTATAAAAATAAAATGTAACATTTTCGTGTTAAATAAAATTAAAAAATTAACATGATACTAAAAATAATAAAGGATACAAAAATAAAAATAAAAATAAAAAAACTTGCATTTCCTTTCTCAATGTCATCAATGATGGATGCACATAATTCTGTAAAACATTCATCCTTGTTATAATTTCTCAATTTCAAACAATATCTAATCTTGATATAAGTCTCGGCTTGTTCAACTAGTGCATAAACAATATATGTGTCTGGCACCAAACATATATCTCGTAACAAGCCAAGTGCTTGATAATTTCCTTGTACATGTTCAAACTCGGCACAATACAAATATAGATGTTCTCCATTGTTGCATTGTTTCTCTTTAACAAACCAAGAATATTCCAGTTTGTTTTCACCTTCCACAAACTTGCATTCTCTAACATTCTTCATTGCCCTTGACAGCTCAAGTGTTGTGCTATCAATCTATTTCCTAACATTCATGGAGGTCCCAGTTGCAATTTTGGATGCCATTATTGCAGGTCCTCGTCCAAATACATTCACAAATAATCTCTTTCCTGCCATTTTTCCTGTATGAAAAAAATAGGTCTTTTACATTAAATAAATTTAAAAAAAAACATTGATTATAAAAACTAAGTTAAAAAAAAATTAAAAAACATGTTGACGCATGGACCCATGGAGTCGCTGGGGTGATGCAGGGACCAAGCCTTGGCTTATGGGGGCTAAGGCGATGTTGGGCATCACCCCAGCTAGTCATGCGACCAAACCTTGGGTGCACCCAAGGATTGGTCGCGGGGCCTGCCCCCCCGTGGCGGCCAAGGTTGGACCATGACTTGGTCATGGGGTAGGGGCGATGTCAAGCATCGCCCCATCCCCCCCATGGTCAAGGCACGGTCATGTGGGATCATTCCTTGGTTGCAGTGGGGGCTAGGGTGATTCCCTGCGGCCAAAGCAAGGTCATGTGGGACCGTTCCTAGGGTTGGGGCGATGCTCTGTGGCCAAGGCAAGGTTGCGTGGCACCGTGCCTACGGCTAGGGTGATGTCTGGCATCACCCCAGCCCCATGGCCAAGCCTTGGGTGCGCTTAGGGATTGGTCACAAAGGGGTTGGGGCGAAGTCGGTTATCGCCCCAAGCACCCTCGTAGGTCAAATCATGGTCTTGTGTGGGAGGGGCATTCTGCCCACTATCCACCATGGGACAAAACTATAAAATTTTCACTAAAAAACAATAAAAAGTGTAAATTTAAAAAAAAAAAAAAAAACTATACCTAAAGTTTCCTTTTTTTCGAAAAATCCCTAGTATTTTGTTAAAAATTCTTTGAAAAATGTCTCAATTTTTTTTAAAAGTTGTGATTTTTTCTATAAAAAAATTTAGGGTTTTTAATAATTTTCACATGAAAAAATCTTATGTGATTCAAAAATGTTCTTATAAATGTTGTTTTGGTAAATGGTAAGAATTTAAAAAATAACTAACCTCTGAAATGCTAGATTCTCCTCAAATGTCTTCTCGATGTTTCTCCCTTGTAGATTGCTCAAAATTATTTAACAATTGTTGCCCAATATTCCACGCACTGTAAAAGGACAAAACAATACTATGCATATAACGCAGATGATATAAATTATTGTTAAGTATAGAGAATGTGGGATAAATAAAAAAGAAGAAGATATTCTACATATATACCTAAAATTATATGGATCATCACTAAGTTTAATGAATGTGATATATATAAACAAACATGAAAAATATTATAATTAACAAGTAAATAACGAAATAAAAGAGTAAAAGTTGTTTTTAATTTTGAAGGGAAAATAATAAAGGGAAAAAATTGGGGAGGAAATTTTGGAGGGAAAAATTTGAGGGGGTAATTTTGGAGGGAATATTTTTGTGGGAAATTTGGTTTTTTTGGGGGGCGAGGGGGATTTTGGAGAGAAAATTTCATTCTGCAAGTTAAAATATTGTCATTGGGAGGGGGAGAATTTATATCATTCTATGTTCTTAGTGAGAAGTGATGGCTTCGTCAGATAAACAATATGTTATCTCTGGGGCATCAACAAATTGTTTGCATATCTCTTCTTTCGGGACTAGAAAATGTGATGGGAATGCTTGTAATGTAAATGAGTCATCGTATTTTTCAGCTAATCAGAAGTTTGATTGTAGTTCAAGAAATGTTATTCAACATATTCCTCGGCAAATTCCTAAATCAGATGACTTTAAAGGCACCAATGATAAAGAGGAGGAATATGATGGTAATCAATTTGTTCAACAGTTTAATAGTATTGAAAATAATCAAAATGTAGGTCGAAGTGGAGACTATGATCAAAGTTTAAATGATTGGGATGATAATTTTCCTCCAAGTGAGGATTTTCAAGGTACNNNTTTTCCCTCAAGTAGAAATTTTAAAAGTAGTGAAGATGATTATGGAAATGGTCGACACTCTTTCCCGAGTGGAGAATTTAAAGGCAACAATGTTGGTGATGATGATTTTCCTCCAAGTGAGGATTTTGAAGCTATTGATGAAGATTTTCCTCTAAGTGAGGGTTTCCAAGGCACGAATGAGGATGATAAATAATTTCCCTCAAGTGGGGATTTTAAAAGTAGTAATGATGATTATGTCAATGGTGGACACTCTCTCCCGAGTGGGGAATTTAAAGGCAACAATGTTGGTGATGATGTTTTTCCTCCAAGTGAGGATTTTCAAGGTACTGATGAGGATGGTGAAGATTTTCTTCCAAGTGAGGATTTTCAAGGCAGTAACGAGGATGATGAATAATTTCTTTCAAGTGGTGATTTTCAAAGTAGTGAAGATGATTATGCCATTGGTGGACACTCTTTCCCGAGTGGGGAATTTAAAGGCAACAATGTTGATGATGATGATTTTCCTCCAAGTGAGGATTTTCAAGATACTAATGAATATTTTCAAGGCACTGAGTAGGATGATGAAGAATTTCCCTCAAGTGGGGATTTTAAAAGTAGTGAAGATAATTATGTCAATGGTGGACACAATGTTGATGATGATTTTCCTCCAAATGAGGATTTTCAAGGTACCGATGACGATGATGGAATTTTTTCTCCAAGTGAGGGTCTCAATGGCATTGATAGTCTTAACGGTGATGATGATTTTCGTTCAAGTAAATATGTTCATGGAAGATCCAATGACATTGGTGATGATGGTAATCATTTTTCTAGTGAGTTTGATATTCTTCTTATGAAATAGATTATCAATGAAGATGATGATGGACCTAGTAATGAAGATCATGTTCTCAATCATTCTACTGAAACAAATTAAGGTGATCGACATTCTCTTATTCAGTCTCTTGACAATGTTTTGCTTGATATTCCTTCTGGTGATGAGGAAATTCCTTCTAGTGAGGATGATGAAATAGTGGAGACATTGCAAAGAAACATCGTGTCTAGGACCAAGACTAGACCTTTTTATATAAATCCAAATCATTCTAGTTATAGAAGGTCTAGGAAAGAATTTTTCATTGAATCAATTTTCATAAGTGAATTGATTTCAAGTGAATGTTATCAAAAGAATTGTTTGAAAACCATGGACTACATGTACTCCTTGAATAAAAGGAAGACATATTTTTCAATAAATAAGAGCATGAAAAATTTATATCTGATGGGGTGGATGATATCCACCAAGACAAAATATGATTATCACACTCAAAACATTTTACTTTGTAGAAAGGCTTTCAAAAAAATTCACTCAATTGGTAATCTTCGTCTATCAAGAATCCAAACAAGGTTGGAAAAACATCCTTCATTTTATTCAAAGGTATATCATGGACAAGAGAGAGGGCCATTAACAAACACTACATTGTCATGGATGTGTGACTTATTTTCGAAACATGGAGAGTGTATGTCAGATACAAACACAATACATATTCCAGATAATTTCTCAAGGAAGGAAATCTACAACTTGTACAAAGGATATGTTGAAGGTGTTGAAGGAAATGGTAATTTTATTACATATGCATACTTTACAAGAATATGGAAGAAACAATTCAACAATATATGTATTCCTAAGAAGTCAAGGATGGGGATTTGTAGTATATGTGCTACTCTTAAATCAAGAAGAGATAAATCTAAAGGAGAAAATAGAGGTATGTATTTACTATTTTGTTTTTTTTAATTGAATAGTTATCAACTATGAAAATATATGATCAATATTTTCATTTTATGTCATGTGCAAATTCCATAGTCAAATCACTTCAAGAACATCGAAATCAACAATCAAGTGAAAGTAAAAAGTTGTACAAACATCATAAAAAGTGTTATGATGCTCCAAACAAATATTTAGGTATGATAATTAATGGCATGGACCAGAAGAAAACACTTCTACCACATTTTCATTCAGAATTTCATTCAGTTTCACTTGGTTGGTTGTATGGTTTTCAATGGAAAAATGTGTCCAAGGGTTTACTTCACAACTCCAAATATTCATAATGATGCAATTATAACCATCACCATAATTCATCATGTGCTCACTCATTGGTCTGGCAATCTTACTCAAATTCTCTATGTACAATTGGAAAACACTAGTCGTGAAAATAAAAATCAAATTGTGTTTAGATATCTAAGCATGATTGTTGAATTGGGATTCTTTCAAAAGGTGAAGGTTGGTTTCCTTCTTGTTGGACACACTCATGATCATATTGATCAAATGTTCAGTCATTTCTCAGTAACATTGAAGAGGAAAAATGTTGGAAGCCTACCATCATTAATTGAAGTATTAAGAAAGCATACATTCCAGAGCTTGTTTTTTATATATTAGAAGAAATTGTTGACATACGAAGATTTATTTAGGGATCACATCATGAAGAAAAATGTATTGAGCAACTTAATGACATTAGCTTCGAACATCAATTTTATTTCAAAAAATTTGATGGGAAAACACTTATATGGGGAATGTAGTATTCAACTACTATAGAATGGGGGCCTTCGTCGGGTTTAGCATTTTTTAAGTTCATTCCAAATCTTCCAATATTTCCATCAAAGTAATTGTTATTACAATCAATTACTGAAATCCATAATGCAATAAGGCATAATAGAGATGTAGATTATTATGAATGTCTAGAAGAAATAAAAAATTTCATTAAAGATACATATGAGTACTTTGATGTTGTTGATTCTGTTTGGTGGGATTTTTTTTTCAATGGTCAAAGTGACATAATTTCAAGCTCAATAGATGAAGATAAATTTGTGAAGACTCCATTTCATTGGCCACAAAATATGTCAAATGAATCCGAAGAAAGAAACATTGTTGAACAACAAGAATCTCAAGGTGTTATTGAGTTTACACAAGCATAGGAAAGAGAAATGTATATTGGTTCTCGAAGGTCACATGAACAATGTGAAGCCATGGAATACCTTTATAGGGGTTCAATACATGATATTAAGGAGGGTAGCATGATTGTGGTCTTAGCGAATGAAGATCCACATGGTTATCCATTCTAGATTGCAAAACTTATAAATATTGAGAAAGAAAATGAATAGGTTATTGCAATTGAAGTGCATTGGTATGCAATAGGTACACACCCATTCAATGATGTGTACAAACCAGATATGGTGGTTGAGAAACATTTCAATAGAAAGAGAAAAAGAAAGGGTCCAAATACAAATCGTCATCTCATTGATCTCTTAAAATTAGAGGATGTTGACATACTTGTTTATGACTTGAATTTGACAAAGAGAGGAACTCTTTGCTCCAGGACAACAGATATTATCAAGAGGTTGTTGCCACAAGAAATAACTGTAATATGGGAGTTTGTTGAACCCAGTCGTAGATCTAAAAGGCTTTTGACATCTGAAATGTTGGGCATGCATGTAGACTCAGATGATGCATTCATCAACAATAGAGAAGAGTATATATCATCTACATCTTCATCCAATCATTCATCTAAAGACAATGTAGACTCTGATGGTATTTCGGAATCCATGATTCAATCTGAATAAGTGTATAAAACATGTTATGTATTTTTTATCCATATGATGTTTGTATGGTAACTATAAATGAGCATTGAACTTACATATGATATTACATGAAGCTATGAATCCTTTCTATGTTTTATGAATTATATGTTTTGATTATGGAGAATATAATAAAATTCCTTATCTCATATGTTTTGAATATGGACAATGTAACAATACTTTTAAGAAATAGTTTATGTTTCATTCAATGTAACTTGTATTTACTTTTTTTTATTAAAAGTAAAAAAATATTAAAAAGTGATGTTGCATTTTTAAAGTATAGAGTGATGTTTCCATGGAATTATGTATTATTGTGTGCTTGGAGTAATAAACTAAGATTTTAAAAGTAAGCATTTAAGGGTTGATTTTATGATTTTGTTTATAGTAATGATGATTTGTTTTACCACTTTAAAAATTTGTGTAATTTTAATACCCCAATTTTCGAATGGGTGCTACCAGTAGCAGTTCTTTTCAATTTTATGGTTGATTTTGAGGTTTTGGTTTAATGGTACCAACTGCTAAAAATACGATTTCAAATTATCTATAATTTTAACGTTTTGAAAAAATATTTTTCTTTATGTAACATCATTTTTTTTACTTAGGTGTTGATTTGAAGGTTTTTATGAGATATTGTATGAGTTTTGAAGGCCATGCTTGAAAAATGTTGTAATTTTGACCCTATTTGAAAAAATGGTGCTACCAATAGCACCACTTTTTTATCTGAGGATTGATTTTTATGTTTTTGTGCAAAAATATGGGTTTTTTGGGCCATAGTTCTCATTTTGAGGTCACATTTCTCACTAAGTTAGTAACTTTGTTGTATGTTTTTATGATTCCAAAAAAGAGTTAAAAGGATACTCAGAATGGTGTCTTTTTCATGGTTTAAGGAGCGTGAAAGGAGTTGAAAGTGATCTCAACTAGGTGTATTTTTCATGGATCAAGAGCACAAAAAAGAGATAAATTAAGCTCGTCAAGAGAGAACGAGTGGATTAACAACATGCTTTTATTTTCCAAGCACATGGAACCGACCTAAGCAACATGAATGCAAATAGGTACTGGAAAGTGAGGTAAAATCTTAGCATGTGTTCTCTCCATGGGTAAATAGTCACAAAACAAAGGACAAATAATTCTGGCGAGTCGTCAAGTGTGACTGCAATGGTGATAAGTGGGATCAAGGCAAACAACAATGTAGCAACAGGTAACATGACATGAGAAACAAATGCATAAGTGATTGTAAAGTAACATAAAATTATGGGAAACCCCTTGGGATATGGTAGAGTATAGTTGAAGAGAGAAGAATGAGGCTCAATGTCGAGTCATGGCGGGGTTACAAGAGAGCTCTCGGACCTACAAGTAATCATTGTATGGGTACCAGATGGCGATCTGGGTGCTAACTAGAGTGCCCATGATGGGTAGAAACTACCTTGCAAGTTACAATGTGAAAAAATGGAGTGGCTAATGTTGCAACTTGACAAGATCAAACCTAAAGCATTGTGGCAGTAGAGCATATGATTAATAATGCAAGATGATGTTGCAGAGAAAAAATTATCTTGATATGCCAGTTTAAAGAACATACATCAATTTTAGTGGATATCGCCATAGAAAATGCCACACAAAATGTCACTGAATCAGGTAAAACACACCCATAAGTACTAGTCTCAGGGTTAAAATGCATAGTGAAATCTCAAAAAGGAAAATATTTTTGTAATTTTGGATATGATATATGAAAAAAAAAAAGAACTCACACCACATACCTATGTATAAGGCACTACGCATCCTAATGGTTCACACAAAGTAGAGCCCATTTCTAGGCTCAAGCCAAGGATCCCTATCTATATCGATGAACTCATGATCCATTTTCGGCGACAAGTGGCACACCATGCCAAGGCCACACCACATAAGATCAATTTTTTGCATACAAAGATACTCATTGTGAGTAGGCTCGTGAGCTATGGAATCTCCTTAATGATTCCCATCAATACACAAACGAGGTACGGAAAAATGATCTTTGGTTTGAAGGGGATCAGAAAAACTGGTTGTAAGTTTCGAAAAACAAATCCAAAGTTGAAAATGGTCAAGGCTGGAAAATTTCACTAGATGCCTTAGTAAATGCCCTCAATCCTAGGTCAAAATTGATCATGCTAATTCTAATCAATTATGAATCAGGAAAAGATGATCGATGCATCACCTTATCCTTTAGGTTATCTATGGAATCCATGACTTCCAGTATGGACTCATCTAAAGGAACCTCCAACTCAAGGAATTCATGCGAACTTGGAGATTCAATAACCCATATATGTGAAGTAGGCTAACCATATTCTATATTGACATGGAGTTTCTAACCAATGTCAGTTGAAGTTGACTAAATCCCACGATCAATTGTTGGTACCATGTCCCAAGAAGGAAAACATCAGTGTGAAATATCCTTCTCATAATTAGTTGAACACTTAGGGTATGATGCCACATAATTCACATGTGGTGGGGTAGAGTCCACATGAATACTAGGAACACAAAATGGAGTAACATGGTCTATAAGTGAACCAGGATGGTGATTATCAGACGAAATGTGATCCATGGTGGCAATGCTTCCATTTTGAGTAAAATGCATCACCCAAAAGAGTGTAAACACCACATCATTCATAGCATAGACATAATCACACCTGAGAAGCATATTACAGTCTAATGGGCCATTCAAAACTATCATATCAACCATAACATTCTTTCCACCTAATGTGATAGGCATCTGAGGAAGAATCCCCAAAGATTCACTAGGTATTCTATCAAAATACAACCATTGACTGGGAGTTGACACAAGTTTAGGAGAACCTATAGCTTGTCGAACTAAGGAGGATAAAATTCTTGCAAAGGCTACTTCATATACTATACATCAAAAGATTTTTTTTAATAAGCTTCAACCTTTATCTGGAAAGGTGTAAAAGAAGGAAGGTGAGGTTCAACAAGAATATTCCAATCAAAGGAAACACGCCTATGGCTTGGAGAGAGCATGCTTGAGGCAAGTGGGATGTCCCCCTGCTCATAGGTTATGAACTCACAGTGAAGAATACATGAGCAATGGACACATCAATCTTCGAAGGAAGAGTGGGATTGGCCAAAGATTACATAGGTGCAACCACTTCATCAACCAAAGTTTGAGTATATTTCTAATAAACCAAAGATATTTCTATATTAGAAGAGCCTTTATACATGGGCCACACTCTATTTATCTCTAGAATAATAGGACACCATTGAGTAAGGTGATCTCCCATGAAAATTATACAAGGGAACTTAGACTTACATATTTCTCATCTAGGTTTATCAACAATATCAATGCCCCTAGCATGACTTACAATGGCTAGTTTATTTCTCCCAACATGACTTGTAGTAATTGGTTGTTTGTCTCCAGTATGACTTGTAGTGATTGATGTGTTTCCCCCAACATGACTTGAAGCGGTTGGGTTCTATCTCCAGTATGACTAGAAGTGATGGATGGCGTGGCTTCAACATGACTTGCAGTGGATGGTTACATCTCCCTTTCTCTTTGCTTCTTCTTCTTCTTATTCTTCCTCTTTTTGTTTCTTTTAGACTTCTAGTTACTAGGAGTTGAAATTTCACCAGAAGAGGCAGAAGGAGGAGGAATAGAGTTCATTGGAAAAGCATTTTCAGGAGCATTTTGGAACACTCAAAGTGGACATCAACCAAACTGGAAAACCCAAGAAAAATATATGACTATTCAAGATAGCCATCAAAGGGGAACCAACATTTCCAAAGGAAGGAAAAGCACAAGAGTCCCCTTTGGGAGGGGTCCCTTGGTTGGTGTTGAAATAAGAACTTCATGGAACATGAATGATGTCATCTGTAAAGGGAGTATTGGTGGGGAATGGCATAATTTATCCCCCCATATAACTTCCCCCAAGCACAGTGGTTCCCCTAGTGACATAACTTCCCCGAGCACTGGGAAAAACACTTGGGGTAGGACGAAACCCAGGGGTAAAATTCCAATCAAAGGGGAAATTACCATTTAGTATCATTGGGATACCTATAGGGTCACTATAAATGTATGGGAATCCACTTCCGGTAGTAAAACCAATGCCTCTCACCCAACTGGAAAAAAATCTATATGTAGCCACTTGCGACAACACAACAGGTGTGCAAATGCTAGGTAGATTTGTGTAGGGAAAGGATGTTTCTAGTGGCATCCCCCAGATGGCATAGGCATAGACATGGGATTACCCATCCCACTAAATGGTGTAAAGGAGGTGTTCATCATGACTTCTCCAAAAACAATTATGGATGTGCAATCTAGTCCTCCCTTGTTGGATGACTCGCTAATGCTTGACATTATATGAGGATTGTTAAAAATGAGAAAAAATCACCAAAAGATCTATTCACCCAAATGAGTAAAAGGGTTGATGATATTGGTGAATAAGTTGGTCAACCACAGTGAAAAGAAATTTTTAATCCAAAAAAAGAAAACCTATGGTCAACTAGACACAAACTTCACAACACAGTACACCCCTAGTAAATATAGGCTTCAATAGGAAAACCAATGGATAAAGGGGCCTTTCAAAAACCAACCCTATGGAGAATGTCAAGTCCCCAAAATATTGACTAGCAAAGGTGTGAGGAATAGTTATGATAAACCACACATAATAACCCTTGCCAGTTCAAGTACCCTTAATTAAGTCGGGCACCCTCTGGAGGAACTGAAACAAAGGTTCAACATCTACCCCAGGTATCACAATAAATTCCCACCTACAATCACCTTTATAGCTACCTAGGAAAGGAAACGATGGTTACCACCTCACAATCGATGAGAGGGAAAATAATCGAAGATCTAATCACACGTATGGAAAGGGAAACTAATCCCAAAACTTCGAGAGTGCTACCTCACAGAGAGGTGTGGGCACTTCCAAAACCCCTATACACGTAGTAGTCGAAGAAGTCTATCAAACATCAAAACAAGAAGAGTGAGGATATCAACCTACTTTCCCCAATGCAACCTTGATATTAACTCCTATGTTAGAGGAACTTCCCAACACACTCATTGTGATGATGGATTTATGCTCTCACTAGTGACTTCTAGGTTTGGTTTTGTGGTCTTGGAGAATTTTCTCTCCAATCCTACACCAAGGCCCTAAATCTGATTCTAATATCGGTTTGCTATAAAGAAAAGAGTCTAATAGATTTAATATTAATCACTTCTCTTTATTAGGTGGTTGATTACTGAAGGTTAATGGAATGAAACTTTAATGATGTTTTGACTCTTTCCAATCCAAAAAAAGACAAAGAATGAAAATGCAAGAAATGCACTTTTTTTCTTCAATGAAAACTCTCTAAGGAAAGCAACAAGAGGTTTATTTTTCTCAATTAAAAATCACTCAAATCCAAATGGGACTATCAAGAACTCCAACAAACAATTTTAGACCCCAAAATTCACAAGAAACAGTCCAATGTAATTTCGAAAAGTTTTCTAAAACGCTCCAAAAGGGATGATCAAAAAATGAAAATTTTATTTTTCTCTTTTATTCCATGCAAATAATAATGAAAATTTCCTTCAAAAACTAATTACTAAAGGTTATATTTCCCAATAATATGGACCCTAGGCTTCAAAAGAAGAAACCTAGAAATAATTTCACAAAAAACGGATTCTTTTTGCACCCTACAAGCATTTTTCGTGCACCCTAAAAGGAAGGTTGTAACCCATCCTTCACTTGAGTTGTGACCGGTCGTCGATGAAATTGTATACAACTAGTGACATATCCTCAGGAGGTTTCACCCTGACATTAATATAGAGCGCAACCAATTTCATATTGTTAGCATGTTTCCAAAGATCGATCGTGAGCTATCAATGGGGAAACCATGACTGTGGGGGGAAAGTTAGGATAATGAAAACTCAGCCCAGAAATCAGTCAGATATAAAATGCACTCAAAAAAAAAAATCCCAAATCCACTTTTAGACTCACCAAGGAAATGAGAGGGACAAAACACTCAACACCTAAAAAATCCACTTGGAGGCACAATAAGCAAATAATAGGCTCAAACAGAAGGTAAATCTAGGCTCTTAGACCACTAGCAAGCTCACAAGACCAAAAACATTCTAGATCTAATCAGGAAAAATAAAAAATGTTGAAAAACAATGAGATACATGGGTGTTCGTGGTCCAGGAAGCATGCAACTAGCAACCGTCTATAGACGATCACGGCCCAACAAGTATGCAACTTGTGATGAGTCACTCTGGTGTGAACTACCCAATTGTGATTGTCTACAAAATTTTTGGAAAAGGGAGCAGATCTAGCCCAGGTCTGATATATCTACAAGATATGCTCTTTGAGGGAGTGATAGGGAAGATTATAAACTGCAAAAAAAATTCAAGAGACTAGAAAGCAAGGGGAATATTGAACTAGATAAGAATCAAATATTCTTCTGGAGTCACTAATTCTATTGTGGATAAATCTAACCTACGAATAAGCCATACCTCTCTTGGATTTTCCCTTGATCCAAGGAAGATAGCGGGTATATATAACTGCAAGGTTTCCCTAGATCCAAACAAAATGATTCATTCTTACACTAAGAGAAATAAAATGGAATACCTCTTTAACAATGATTGTCCTCGTATGTACTAGTTGACACAACTCCCAAGATCTAGCTCCAGATCCTGCAATCCTTTTCTTGCACACAAGAAACAAACAAATACCAATCTACAAATTATCCAAGTGTTAGGGAATTACAATTCAAGTTCATATCTAATCTAATATATTCAAGGAGAGATCATATCTGACATTTACAAATAAATAAAAATAGTATAAGAGGAGAAAACCATAGATCTATATTATGTAGAAATAGAGAAGTACATCAAAGCTTTGTTACCTTGAATGAATGATGCATTCATCCTTGTACTCCTTTCTCTTTCTCCTCCTCATCTCTCACTCAAGCAAGGAAAACCTGAACTAAAGTCTAAAATGTATGGATAAGCTCCTCTGAAAATCTAGTAGCATGTACCTGTGAATGATTATTCCTCCTCTTTCCCATGGAAACACCTTCCTTATATATATTGGTGGAGGAGGCTAGGAGCATAGATGATTTTAGTGGCTAAATTTCGCAAATGGGCTAATTTTCCATGGTTTTTCCCAAAAAAATATTCTCTAATTTCCATTTTTTCTAAAAACAATTAACCCAAATTCCATAGAATAAAATTATTTTACCTTAAAAATCGCCAAATGTTTATAGAAACTATACAAAATCCTTATAAATTTGAATATTTTTACAAAACTATCGCCAAACATTTTACATTTTGCATATTAAGGACTAGTAAGATTAGCCCAGGTTTCTATATTTTAATACAAATTTTCATCCTTAAAATTATCACTGGCTAGGAGAGGCTTCTATATCTCTAGAAATTAGTGAAATCGACTAAATTGAGAGTTCCCAAGATCCTACCAGGATATAACCAACTCATGTAACATTGATCTCCTTGGAATTCACCAATTCTAGAAGGATACAGAGGTGTTCATAGGCCAGCAGTTATGTAGCTAGAGATTGTTCGTTGGCTGAAAATCTATTCAAAAGAAATCGGTCATGCCCTATCAATGGGTTTAGTAGTTATCATCCTCAAAAATCATTGAAACCAAGGCAGAAGAGTATTTTTCAGCATAGCATCATCAATTTGTCCTTCATGCGACCCTAGGGTGGAAAATAAGGTTATAACATGGGAAAGACTAAATTTGGGACATATAGGGTGCACTTTTGGGTAGATCCCGAAAAATATACTAAAGAAACATAACAAAAAAAAACTTCAAATTGTGGTCAAATAAGTGGAAATTTTGGGTTGTTTACCTAAGGATAATTGTTTTGTATGTCCCAATTTCATTATGTGTCAATAGTTTTCCAATGGTGGGTCTTTTATCAAATGGAATTTGTATACAAAAGTCATTCCCTCAGCAAGGTAATGTTATAATTATCCCCACAAGCCCGTGTGGAAGTCACGTCACTCACCATAATTCACCCATGTCAAGTTAATATTGTATTGGAATCCAACAGATATTTCATGAAGTGTCATAAGTATATGAAATTTTAACCTTAACCACCAATAAAAGGAAGTTAAAACTGTAGGCAGGAGGAGGGAAAGGGGTTCATCTCCATTATAGTGATTTGGATAATCCATAAGAGAGAATTCTCAAAGAGGAGTAGAAAGGTTGCATAGCATAGGAGAAAGAGTACTTTGTTTGGGACTATAGCAAACCATAGTGTCTCATAGTTCTACAATGAGATTTATAAAATTTTCATTTTCCCTTGTACTCTCCTTTGGTTAAGAAGAAAGGAATAGTCTTTCATTTCTTGCTAGGTTTTCACACATCGGGTTTCCTAGTGTAAATATTGTGTACATTATGTTCCAATGTGTATATTTTCTATTATGGTTTTAGTTTTATGTCATAGAATTAAATAATATGTATAGTGTTCTTTATATTTCTAGTTAATTAGTAAAAATACAAAATGAATGGTCGTGCAATTCAACATAAGCTCATTGTAGTATAAGTTGTTTAATATGTGTTTTATTGATTTGACTATATAAATATCCAAGGCATTTACATATCATATCGAAATATCCAAGGCATTTACATATCATATTGGTGTTAGAGTGGGTTTTGTTTAATCATTTGCATTATTTGATGTTGTGTTATATACTTATCCAACTCAGAAACTGTAAATCTAAAAGAAGCAATGCACCATATAGATCCCATGGTATAAGTATCCACACACTTCAGATATGATAGACGAGAATAGGGAAATATCTATTAATTATGGGAATTTAATATTTTAAATGTTGGAATATAAAATGACTAGAATTTCAAGGAGCATATGCTTACTAATGGTCTCCCATGAGAAAATTGTTAGCCCATTTTTGGAGCATCCTAACTCTCATGATAAATAAAAAGAATGGAAGGAGTTGAGGGAAGAGAAGTAAGAACAAAATATATAAAAAGGGGACTTCATTAATCAATATTCTTAGTACTATTTAAATTGGAAGTGAAGGTCAATATTAAGCTCTATGGAGGTGAAGTGGATGTAATTAAGTTGAATCATTGGGTGTAGCAATTAGAAGTCTATTTTAGTGTGAATAGTGTATGAGAGGAGTAGAAAACATACTTTTCTAGAATCAAATTAGAATTACATACATATAATTTGTGGGAAAGATACATTGAGACCTTTGGGTTTGAGTGAGACCCACTAGTAACTAAGTGGGAGGTAATCAAAAACCTTTTCAAATCCTATTTTTACACTATCAAGTATGAATACGACTAGTGGTTTAGTCTCACTACTACTAATAGAGGTAAGGATAAAGTGTACAAGAGTACACTATAAAGTTTTGGAAGAAATCCATTTAGTTGGGGACCTCTTCAAAGAAACCACACATGGTAATCAAGTATATGGGTGGTATTCATACTCACATAATGAGGAAATTTAATGGCCCAATACTAGAGATGAGGTCTACGTATATGACTAGTACAATGAATCTAAAAAGAGAAAGGGGCATTCAAGTGTTTCAAAGTAGTTTGACTAGCAGATAGCCTCTGATAAGAGTGAAAAGGATGTGAAACGAAAAAATAAGAATATTAACATCATTAAACATGTGCAAGGACCTTCAAAACTACTATCACCATTGTAGCAATAATGGTCACACCAAATAAAAGTGTTGGAATCTACATGCAAATCTAAATCCTAGGAACCACAAGTAAGAGTAACCCAAAAAGAAGAATCTCCTAGGTGTAGAAATGGAAAAAAAATATAGAAAGAAACTAATATGTGGATGAGAATATTTTCTGTAAAATCATGCAGAAGGAGTTGAACACAAGTAACCTCCATCACAAAAAGGTAAGGGAGATGTCAAAGTTATTATGTATCTAGATTTATATCAAGAAGAACGATGTATATACTCAATTAGGTTATGGTTCATAGATCAACCTAATTTCATGGGACCCAATAAATAAGATTTTCTTAGAGATGGATGATCACCCTCATCCATACCTTTTGGGATGGGTAAATAGGGATGCAAAGTTAAAATTTACTAAGAAGTGTAAGTATAGATTCTTTATTAGTGCAATTTTTATTGATGAAGTATAAGTTGATGTAGTCCTCTTAATGTGTATGATTTATTCCCTTTTTTATATAGTGAAAAATAATGTTATTGCAACACTTGGACAACTATAGTTGCACCATGCAAAGAAAAATAATAAATTTGGTCAATCTAGTATGATATCATAATTAAAAGAAATGATCCCAATAATTGAGGCTTATATCAACTATATTTTTTTTTATGTTATGATGGATAGTAATTATGTAGTAAAATAAGTTAGATATGTTAGGGTTTTGATATAGCTAAATATTCCCACACACTAATATTATATGAAAATCCTTCAATGGCTCAGGGAAAGTGTTGGTGATGTTTGATTACTTGTTTTTAGTTTTCATTGGTTATCACTATCTATTGCTAATAGATAGTTGGTTGAATAGTTGATATGTTGTTGCCAATATATTATAGGTGCTATGGTTCTACACTTGAATAATAGAATACCCCCTATTATGAATGCATTTTTCATTATGATATATATATTTTATTGGTATGTTCTTATCTTGATGTATGCTATGTTAACTTAGTAGGAATGATTATCATTCTTCGTTATGTTGTTGATAAACATAATAATTAAATATTGAATATGTTACTGAACTAAGATATAATTTAGAATGATTATTATTTTCCTACAACCCACTCCACCTATCATAAGTCTCATAAACATGTTGCAAGTGATACCTTACCTCTTTTATGGATTGATAATGCCAATGCTAGACTACTTCAAAATTTGTTGGGCACATATGCATACCTTGGTATGCCAAAAATAACTACAAATTGGTCCATTACTAATACATCATCGTGACAATGGAGTAACTATAGGTTGATATGAAGGTTTTCTCGATCATAGTTAGAATACTATTTTGAAGAGAAATCAAACTTATTGAGTAGAAAGTTGATTTGCATACATGGAAGATCAAGGATTTTAGGGATATAGTGTCATATGGAGATGGAACTAGAGGTGGGCATGATATTTTTTTGGTGGAATTCAAAGAAAGTGCATATGATTGGATGAATAGGCTTGAAGATACATATGGTATAAGTGGAGAAAAAAGAAAACCACAGACTATAGTTTTTAGAACCTTGTTACACTTTAGTAAATAGACCATTTACTAAGCTCAATACTATATTTCTAGGACAAGACACGAATTGAAGGATATACAAATAATTTTGTAGTATAATAATGTCAGTCTTATTCTATGAATGAGGAATATTTTCAATGAGAAACGAGAGGAAGGTTTCTATATGAGATCCCTACCTGAGTAAATATGTTGTTGGTGGAGGAAGGAATGTTTCCTTCACAACTAGTTAGCATGGAAACTTAAAATCCTAACATTGTGGGGGTGGTCAAAATAGGGATGGAATTTATGAAGTTATGTGTTAATACCTATACAAAGCATCGGGTTAAGTATAAAACCCCTTATTAAGACATAGATATTGAATTATTATATTTCTAGTGTTGTATTAGTAGGTAGGATAGAATTGTTCATTGTACCCTTAGGATCATATTAACTCATCTTGTGCATTGAATATATTGTAAAAGGAGGTTTCCCCCTCAAAGTGGATTGTTATTCATGGATTTTTTAGCATTCTCAAGGCGTTGGTTCATAACATTTGGTTTTAGAGCATCAATCCTAGGGTTGTGTTTCTTCAAGAAAGTCATGTTGGAAAATTTTTTATAACTTTCTTTATGGGACACTTCAGACAAAAAAAAATATAGTTTAATTAGGATACATAACATAGTACATCCGGTAAAAATTTCAAGTTTTGTTTCATTATAATTTCGAAGATATATCCTATGGAAGATAGGGTTTTTTACTCATCCTGAAATTGGTTTTAAACAAGTCATATTGGAATTTTTGCTATAACTTTTTTTATGAAAAGATTCCAATAGTGAAATTTTGTAGAGACTAAGGAGAATAGAGAATTACGTCTAGTCCAAATTTCAGTTTTTGAATTGTTATAGTTTCATATATTTATTCTGTGGAAGTTAGGGTCTATGACTAATCATGAAAGTCTCAAACGAGTCATCTTTTTATTCTTTCTATAAAATGTTTTTGGTGAAGTTTCAAACTCTAAAATTTTCATAATCCTAAGACATAGAAAATCACATGTGGAAAATTTTTATATTTTTCAATCATTATAATTTATGAGATATATCTTGTGGAAGTTGGGCTTGTTTACTAATCCTGAAATTAGTCTTAAACATGTCATTTTGACAATTTCAATATAACATTTTATCAATCAAGGTTCAGAATGCGAAATTTTCAAGAGTTTAAAAAATCATATCAAAGCACTACAGACCAAAATTTCAGATTCATCGGGATTCAAGTTTAATAGATATATCAAGGAAAAGGTCAACCATCCAGAAATTCTCCAAAAATAGGGTTTGAAAGCTACATAACTTACAATTGGCATAACTTTTTTAATTGGAAGATATTTTCTTGGTGATTCAAAATTTGTGATAAAGCGAAAATAGAGGAGTATTATTATTGTTATCCCACACGACTCCAAAAAAAATTCAACACCAATTAAACCTCTAGAAATCCCATCTATAAATCATGAAGAAAATGAGGAGATACATAACAAACTATCCAAATTGGAGGACCAACTTAATGATTTGAGTGATAGGTCAATAACAAGTGATGATTTGATAAACACGCAAAGAAAAATTAAATAAATGGAAAAGAATATGGATGAAATTCAATAATCCATGGAAATTGTTTTGTTACAGAGGATCCCTAAAATGGATATGGAGATCCAAGTAAATCATGAAAATAAGGAGAACAATGGTGTTGAGACTCGATCACATGTGGGGAGTATTTTATCACAATTGTAGAGAACAAATATTGAATCTTATAATTATTCATCACTCCAAGATCCACATAATCTAGGTTTCAATGTGACACCAAGGAACTACTTCATTCTGAAGATCGATATGAGGAAGTTTGATGGTAAAGATCCTATAAAATGGATATTCTAGGTGGAGCAATCCTTTGATATACACCAAGTTCCAAGCTTACAAAAGGTAACTATTGCATCTGTGTATTTATAAAATGATCAATTTGTTTTGTATCAATGGATTTTTGAAAGAAAAAAGGATTTTATTATATCTTGGAAAAAAGGATTTTATTATATCTTGGTCCATTTTTACAGATGAATTGATAGCACATTATGGGAATATTCAGAGAAATACATTCTTTATTTGAATGATAATATTTGGAGAAAAGGTCCAATTATAGAGCACATTCAACAATTCCAAAAGCTCGGTCCCAAGGTAAAGAACATTTCAAAGGATAATTTTTTATATCTACTTATGGGCACTTTAAAGGAGAACATTATTCAACATGAGGTGTGTCTCTTCAAACCTCAATCGCTAGAGAAATATTTTAGTATCTCAAGGAAAGTGGAAAACAAAAATATGGCTACTAGAAGGGTGGCCACCAACAACTATAGAGAGCATCATGTTCCATATCCTAACCTCACTCAACCAACAAGGTTGACACCATAGAAAATGGATGAAAGAAGAGAAAAGGGACTATGTTTCAATTGTGACAACAAGTATAGTAAGGGGCATAAATTAGGTGAGAAGAATTTATTCTCTATAGATTGTGAAGAGGAAGAAGATCAAGAATTGGAACCATCACAAGATATATATCTAGAAGAGACTACTCCAACGATATATTGTCATGCATTGGTTGGAATCAGTACTCCACAAACCCTTAAGATAGAAGGATATATCAAAAATAAAAAGGTAATAGTGTTGATTTCTTCTGATAGTACCCATAACTTCATCAATTACAAATTAACAAAAATTCTCAATTTCCCAGTTCATTAGATAATTTTGTGTGGAAGAATGATTTGCTATGGTATCATGATCATATATATTTATTTAATAATTCCCAACTCATATAGAATATCCTTCTAGAATTGCACACTTCTCCTAGAGGAGGAAATTCGAGGTTCTTAAGAACTTACCATAGGATTAAGGAGTTTTTCCAGGAAGGTCTTAAATATGGTGTTCAAAATTTTGTGTTTGAATGTGTGGTTTTCCAAAAGAATAAGGGAGATACCACACATTGTTTGAATGTGTGGCCTCCTACAACCATTAGTTATACCAAATCAATGTTGGGAATAAGTTTCAATGGATTTTATTATAGGTTTACCCAAATCTAAAGGAAATATTGTCATCATGGTAGTAGTGGATCGACTGAAAAAGTATGCCCATTTTTTCTCTCTTTCTCATCCTTTTAAAGAAAGTACAATAGCCTCAACATTCATGGAAACAATTCAAAAACTACATGGAGTCCCCAAGATTTTTGTAAGCGACAGAGATCCAATTTTCACTAGAAATTTTTGGACTGGATTATTTTCTTTTTTGGGGACTCAACTGGGTCATAACTCATCTTACCATCCTCAATTCGATGGGAAAATTGATATTGTGAATAAATGACTAGAATAATATCTTCATTACTTTGCATATGATAAATAGACACAATGTTTCAAGTGGTTTCCCTTGGCAAAATGGTGGTACAACATATCCTTCCATATGTCATCAAAAATGTCCCCATTTCCATTACTTTATGGATATTTATGGATACCATCCTCCATCCATCACATCACCCTTGAAAGGGACTGCAAGTTTCCAAGAAGTGGAGGACCACATAGGGCACCAAAGAGGTTCTAAAACTATTGAAAGACAACTTGGTTATGGCACAAAATAGGATGAAACAACAAGAAAATCAACATTGCAGTGAAAGGGAATTTGAAGAAAGAACTAGTGGGAGTGTCAAATTTTATTTGAAGAGAGTGAAGATTATTGATTGGTGGTTGGTGAACCAAATGCAAGAAATTATAGTACAAAATGTAGAGTTGCAAATAGATATCAATGATAGGGGGAGTAATGAGTTAAGGTTGTCAAAGTTGAAGAAACTAAATAAGAAGGGATATCTCCCCATCCAATTGTTGAGAGGGTTGATGTTAGAAGAGAGTCCAATGAGGGGACATAGTGGTGAATGTATATTGATATGGTATAAAGTATATACCTAGAGGGGGTACACACCAATGATAAGGAACATATAGACTAGYTATATTTGTTGTAGARMGAAGTTTCATTCCAACTGATCTCAAAAGAATTTGAAGATAGAGATGCATAAGGAATTATGTGATTAGATGATGTGCTCATAGATGTGTTTTAAATGTTTGAATAATAATATAACATGATACCATGAATCAATATAAAACCAAATCCAATACCCACCACACCCCAAGATCCTTCTAAATATAATAAAATACCTTTAAATAATTATATTAATATTACTTTGATGTCTACTATTATTCAACCTATATCAAGAGGAAGTGGTGAAAATACTAGTAGTAGTACTAATAGAAATTATCCTAGTGCAAACAGTGGCAGTGGCCAAACGGGAAGTGATAGTGCATTTTAAAATAAGTCTCAAAACTTTCCAAGGATTTTAATTCTTATTGGTAACCCTAGTAGTAGCAATATGGAAAGGGATTAAGGAGGATTTACTCTAAGATATCCTAATTTTTCAATAACTGGAGATTGATACATAGAAAAGCATCGGTTCCTTTGTGATTCTATATGAAGTGCTAAGGGAATGGTGCAAGATGAAAACAATGGTGGAATTTTAGACAAGTTTGAGAGGCATATATTTACGGTGGTATATGAAATTTGTGTGGAGTGTGCTGGAAATATTATTGTCATTGATGTCAAATATAGGGGAAGCCTAAAAATGTTCAAGACAAATATTACAAGCCTACAAATGTGTAAGATAAAGATTGAAAGATGGAGATTGTTGAAAGTATTACTTTTTCGATTTTTTATGATCAGTTTGGATGCCCTATATTTGAAGGAATTTTTACCCTACATACCTAGATTAAATGGGAGAAAAAGTTATATGGTTGGAAATATTATTCCAAGACATTTCCAATGGTATATGGAATTCCCTCTAACTCCCTAGGAATGAAGAGATATGAATTTTTCTATCTGACAACCCAACTAGAAAATTGAGGTTGACTCAGCCAGTCTTTGAAGACCTCGGCTCTGAAAGTGGGGACATAATTACTATAGATGTAGTATATATGTGCACATTTGTAGAGATGGAGAAACCAAGCAAGAGATAAATTCATATGTGTGCATAAGTGATTTGAGGTGCGCTAAAGGTGTTGAGGTGTCTTTTTGGGATTTAAAGGTGTGCAAGAGAAGTCTAAGGGATTTTCTTACGGTCTTTCTTGCTCTCAAGGTGCACTATAGGACTATGATGTTGTCATCACTATGATGTTGTTGTGTGTGCTATTCTAAGGTTGTGATGTTGTCATCATTATGATTCTACCATGTGTGTTATTATGAGGTTATAATGTTGTCGTCATTGTGATGTTGTCGTATGTGTTATTTTGATGTTGTGACGCTGCCATCACTGTGATGTTGTTGTGTGCACTATTTTGAGGTTGTGTTGTTGTCGTCGGGTATTATATTATGGAATGGTGCTATGAGGCTTTCTAGGGCATGAAGGATGCACATGACTAGGGTTTGAAGGATTGTTTGTGGAATGAAGCATGCAGGTGAAGTCAGAAATAATTTGTGTATGAAGATCTTGGATTGGTTTCTACACATATATTTTTGAGTTTGTGCTCAGGTGAGGGGATTAGTGTCTCCAGTAGGTTGGTGCCTGCAAATATTGTAATAGTAGGTTGGTTCCTACATGTGTTGTTGGGTAGGTTCTCAGTTGAGGATATTAGTGTCTCCAGTAGGTTGGTGCCTAAATTTTGTTGACTTGGTGCTAAGTTAAGGATATTGGTGTCTCCAGTATGCTGGTGCCTACAATATTTGTAACAGTAATTTGATGCCTACATGAATTCATAATGATAAGTTTCATGGTTTTCTCCCGATTGGGTTTCCATCTTAAACTTTATGCATTATGATTTGAGTTTATATATGATTATTGTTTCTCAGCTAATGAATGATTGATGAATGGTTAAATAAATTAAAAAATTTATTATATTGATTCACCTCTGCCCCTCTCAGTATAAGCATAAGTTCAACAATTGGTATCAAAGATGGTTCCTTCAGAGACATTTTAACCACTAGAAGGTAGATCATGAGCACATATGGATTGTGTTATCACTCCAGGAAACTCTTCTAGGTTGTATCTCAAAGATGCCTGGTAACTTAACTATTCTTGCAATGGTTCACTCAATGATGGCTAATGTTGGATCAAGATGAATATATAGCTTACTGGATTGTATATTCAAGACAGTCTATGCATATTCAAACAGTGCAAGGCCTTCAAGAGATATTATCAAATAGGTAGTGTATCAAATAGTTAAGAAACTAATCACCTCAACCAGAACATAGATATATAAAACAATACATATGATGGGTCAAGGAACTAGAAATATTACTTATGATCCTTTTCTCACTAATCATATGGTAATATGACAATCACCAATGGATTATGTAAACATAAATAAAGAATAGAATTCAACTCATAAGCATAGAACAGAGAAAGAAAAGAAGATCTGACAATAACAATGAAAGAAGCTTGCAGGCTGAATATATTATAGAAAGGTTCTCGAGAACAAATACAGTATAGTTTAGAAATCAAAATCGAACCCTTAGTTCATTTGAAGTTCTTGGCTTTATAGCCTTTACAAAAGATTTCTAGATCCTAGAAAACTAGATCAAATATGCTAAAAATGGAAAGTCAAAACAATTTCATGAAAATAGGAAAAGAAACTATTTAATAGGTCAACCTCTATCTTGATAGTCCTCATGATCTTCGACAACTGCAGCAAGCCTTCCAAGTCTGATGGATAAGGTCGAAAATGCCACTTTGAGGACAGGTCATTATTTTGCCAAAAATAGACAAGAATCTTCATCATTTTCCCCTTGCTGGCACCTTCAAAACTGGGACATAGCACTAAATTTGATGCTCTTAATTGTAATCTTAATTCAGAAATCATTCTCGTGCAGTTTAGAATGATAAAACTCGGATCTGTGCAAAAAGAGTGCCTCTCTTCCCTTCTTTTCACTTTCGGTGGCTAAAGAGCCAAAATTTGAACCTATAAGCCACCGAAAGCTTTGCTTTCGGTGGCTTAGGACAGATGTGAAAGCCTGCCTAAGCCACCAAAAGTTTTGTTTTGAAGTAATCTTCAACATTTGCAAAAATGTGTTTCTCCCAGCTTCTTGATCTTCAAGTTTTCTCTCCAAGGTTCCCTGCAACTGCTGCAAGGTAGTTTCAGCTTAGACATTGTGGTCGAACTTATACAAGCCCAAATCAATCATCTTACAGAAAGAACTTCACCCAATTATGAGTGTTCTCTTCCCAATATATAGTTCTTGATATATGCTTAACACTTCACCGTGAACTAAATGCCTAACAGTCAAAGCAAGTCAATCAATGATATTTTTGTTGCTTGGTGCTTCATGACCCTACACAAGGAGATTCATTGCTCAAAATAATGAATGAGGAATGTTGTTGCCCCACATAGATGAATTCTCTTTTGCAGAGTTTTTGACAAAACCTATTTCTCTAATAAAAACCCTGCATAATAGTTAGTTAGAGACAAGGAGCAAGAGGTGTTGCAACTGCAGATAACATTGCAGTAACAGTAGGACCTGAAGATATAAGAATGGAGTAGGTTTTTACAGGAGTACAAAATATTGAATAAGCGTTGGCACCTTCCTCATTTACAAAGTAAGTCAAAGAATGAAAACTTATCCCCTAAGGCTTCTTCTCTGTCAAACTTATTACTTCTCCCCAACAAAGTATTCATAGATATCAGCATCACCAACTGAACCAAAATGAGTAGCAACTAGAAGATGTGGTAGTGAGGATATCTTCCCAACAGGTTGAGCGTAGCAGTGGAGATCAAGCTCATATCTAACAGAGGAGTTGTCATGCAAATTCTTTGGCACCTGCAAACCCATGCTCTATCACCCCTGATTTCAAGCTAATCAGCTCGGTGAAAGTAATTTTGATGATTTGATTCTAGCAGTTTGGCGGTGAATACCTCAAATCCTGTTGATCAGCGCAAATAACTCAATCTTCTCTGCAAATATTAGTTAATGAAACCAATTTATGGCACCTATATCATAAGCTTAGCGCATGGCTTAATTTGTGGCTTGATTTGTGTCTTGATTCATAGTTGACTCATGACTTGACATGTCAACTTAGCTTGTGAATTAGACACGCATGGCTTGACTTGTCATAGAAATCAAATGTGTAGCTAGTATGTAGGATGGGTGACATATGACTTGGAATGGAATATGTGATATATCTTAGGTTTAATAATAAGACACTTATGCACACATACCACATTTGGATGAGATCACAAAATATATATATAATGTATTTTTGTATTTGAAAATCAATAAACATAGATTAGGGCTAACAAATATGACCATTGTTGATATTTTATATATTGCAGGTCAAGAGGGCAGAACCAAAGAATGCTTGGAAAAAATGATCACTCAAGAGCTCAATGAAGAATTGGAGGTTAAGACACTAGCCAAAAGGCTGAAAAAGAGCAATAAGTGAAATAGAGAGAGATGAAAAATTCTCTCAAAAGTCCATTTTATTTTGGTCACTAACATCTGGCTCCAACTGGGATGGAGACCTCCCTGTGAGGCTCCAAGAACCTAGTAGTTCCATTCGCCTTTACCATTGGGCTATGGAGTCATTTGGCCTGTGCAACTTATCTTCTGCAAACCTGTAACTTTCCTGTAGCCTTTACCATTGGGCTATGGAGTCATTTGACTTTGAAATTGATCTCTGAAATTTCTCCAAACCTATGCAACTGATATTTGTACACCTTCAAAACCTGCCTTTATTCACACAAGAAAACTGTTATTTATGTTGCAAATGGGAAGAAATAAATGCTCGAAAAAGAGCTTATTTACTACACTACCCTACTCTAAAAAGATGTACAATTTGGTTAGGTAAAGGCTGAATTCCATAACAGCCATCCAAGCAACTTTAATACTGAAGAAATCTCATCTTTGTCATTGATCAACATATGAAGTTTGAAATGTAACCATAGTGATAATAATTCTTTTCGGAAATCATACTCACCTGAAAACATGGGCGAACTAAAGAAATCTGAAACTTTCAAGCTCTCTGAAAAGTATAACTCCATGAATGATGTCACTGGATCCTTGAACGGAAAATTAGAAACATACTGGTCTTCGGGAAACAGCTACACATCTATTGCAGCCTCTTGCTCGGCCATGGTTGTTCCTCTGCTAGAAGACTGGCCACCTTCTTGTTCCCTTGAGCTCAGATCTTGATCATCAATCATCACAACTTTCTCTTCGAAAAAGTGCTCAGAAGATTATGATAAAACAGTGTTAAAATCGTATGAATAAGGATCAGTTAAAAACATATAATTTCCTATGCAATCTTCTATTATCATAGGCTCATCCTGGTTAGCAAATTGATCATAACATTCTGACTCATAATTGTTTCTAGAGCACTCAGCAAGTATTGAAGAATTTTGACCTGAATCTGAAATAAAATCATATGCTCGTTGTTGTTCCAAATCTACTTCAAACTTGTTACCTTCATGCTCAAAATCTGAACCATATTGATAGTTTACTTGTTCATGTGCTTGCAGATTTTCAAAATCAACCTACATTCGGATCCACCTAGATGCACGGATGTTCTCCTCTACCTCTTGAGCATCTTCAAGCAAGCTCCTTAAGGATGAAGACTTCCTTTCTAGCAAAAGAAGGGTAAGTTTTAAATGAAGACCCATAACATAATATATCATGGCAGTTGTCTCTGAAGGTCGGATACAAAGGCATGTCATGATAGCTTCTGTAAAACCTTCAATTGAAGACAGGAAAATCTTCACCCTTCTCTCTCTTCAGAGCATAAAAATCAGCAAGGTATGAATCTAGTGATTTGTACTCACCCCAGTACTTCACAAAAGAATTAGAGAACTCGATCCAGGAGCCAATAGAATCGGCTCTCAGACCCTTAAACGATGCAGTAGCATCTCTGATCAAAGAATTGGATAAAATTCTCATGATCACATCTTCATGAACAATCTCAAATCACTCAACAAAATCCTCAAAGGATTCCAAGTGGCTCTCGGCTGAAACTTGATTCTCTCTAGAAAACTGGGGAAGATATTCAAAGCAATCAAGAGGATAAGGATGAAGAAGATAGGGAAGCCTCGAAGGATTGAACATCTTCATCCTAATTTTAACTTGAAAAGTAGTGGGTTGATTATGAGAGTTAATGGGTTCATGACAAGGTTCAGCAGTAATGTAAAAAGGTGTTGAGCTCTGGGCAGGTTTGGAATCAATTATGACCTCTGTAAGGTTACATGGTTGATCAGATTCAAGGGATATTTGAATACAATGATCATATTTATGAACGGGCTGAGGTATAGGTGCTAAATCAACATCTACAATATAGGGTTGCAGGATTTCCTCTTTTAAGGTTGGATATATACAAGAAGGATGATGATTTTCTAATTATACAAAACAGAAAATGATCATCTTTACATGAAAAGGAAAAAGCATGAAAGAGATAATAAATAAATACAACAGTTCCTGAAGGAGACTAATGAACTAATACTTGGATTTGAAATTCATCTCCTTCATCTTCTATCAGCCAGATCCTTCCCAGTGGAGTGTTATTAAACTTGGATGGATTAGGGAAATAGAAGGCTTTGTAAATATGATATAGATGTCCTTGTTGCTATGGAAGTTTTTCTTTGTAACACTCTTCCTCTTCTAATGATCTTCTCTGGATCTGCAACAGGTGTTGCTAGAGGCCTTTCTGGATTTTCTCTAGTATGAGCTCTCTTCGGAGCCACTTCGTTCCAATGGAGTCGCCAGATAGATAATTACAACCAAGTAAATGTCCAGGCTTTGTCAATCATCAAATATGGATCTATGTCGTGTCCCAAGTAAGCTAAGATTCAATCTTCTCTCCCTGGCAGCGGCACCAATTTGTTATCACTCTAGGAAAATCTTCTAGGTTGTATCTCAAAGATGCCTGGTAACTTAACTATTATTGCAATGGTTCACTCAATGATGGGTAATGTTGGATCAAGATGAATATATAGATTACTAGATTGTATATTCAAGACTGTCTAGGCATATTCAAACAGTGCAGGGCCTTCGAGAGATATTATCAGATAGGTAGTATATCAAATGGATAAGAAACTAATCACCTCAACCAGAACATAGATATATAAAACGATACATATGATGGGTCAAGGAACTAGAAATATTACTTATGATCCTTTTCTCACTAATCAGATGGTAAGATGGCAGTCACCAATGGATTATGTAAACATACATAAAGAATAAAATTCAAATCGTAAGCATAGAACACAGAAAGAAAAGAAGATCTAACAATAACAATGAAAGAAGCTTGTAGGCTGAATATATTATAGAAAGGGTCTTGATCACAAATACGGTATAGTTTAGAACTCAAAATCGAACCCTTAGTTCATTTGAAGTTCGTGTCTTTATAGCCTTTACAAAATATTTCTAGATCCTAGAAAACTGGATCAAATATTCTAAAAATGGAAAGTCAAAATAGTTTCATGAAAATAGGAAAACATCCTATTTAATAGGTCAACCTCTATCTTGATAGTTCTCATGTATTTGACAGCTGCAGCAAACCTTCCAAGGTTGATGGATAAGGTCGAAAATCCCACTTTGAGGATAGGTCATTCTTTTGCAAAAAATAGACAAGAAGCAACATCATTTTCCTCTTACTGACACCTTCAAAACTGGAACAGAGCACTAAATATGATGCTCTTAATTATAATCTCCATTCAGAATTCATCCTCGTATATTTTAGAATGATAAAACTCAGATATGTGCAAAAAGAGTGCCTCTCTTCCCTTCTCTGGGATTTCAGTGGCTAAAGAGCCAAAATTTGAACCTGTAAGCCATTGAAAGCTCTGCTTTCAGTGGCTTAGGACAGTTGTGAAAGCCTGCCTAAGACACCAAAAGTTTTTTTTTGAACCAGTCTTCAACATTTGCAAAAATGTGTTTCTCCCAGCTTCCTGATCTTCAAGGTTTCTCTCCACGATTCTCTGCAGCTACTGCAAGGTAGTTTCAACTTAGACATTGTGGTCTAACTTCTACATGCCCAACTAAATCATCTTACAGGAAGAACTTCACCCAATTATGAGTGTTCTCTTCCCAATATACAGTTCTTGATATATGCTTAACACTTCACCGTGAACTAAATGCCTAGCATTCAAAGCAAGTTGATCAATGATATTTTTGTTGCTTGGTGCTTCACGACCCTACACAAGGAAATTCATTGCTCAAAATAATGAATGAGGAATTTTGTTGCCCCACATAGATGAATTCTCCTTTGTAGAGTTTTTGACAGAACCTCTTTCTCTAATAAAAACCCCGCATAATAGTTAGTTAGAGACAAGGAGCAAGAGGTGTTGCAACTGCAGATAACATCGCAGTAACAGTAGTACCTGAAGATATAAGAATGGAGTAGGGTTTTACAGGAGTATAAAATATTAAATAAGCATTGGCACCTTCCTCATGTACAGAGTAAGTCAAAGAATGAAAACTTAGCCCCTCGGGCTTCTTCTCTATCAAAATTATTACTTCTCCCTAGAAAAGTATTCATAGATATCAAAATCACCAACTAAATCAAAACGAGCAGCAACTAGAAGACGTGGTAGTGAGGATATCTTCCCAACAGGTTGAGCATAGCAGTGGAGATCGAGCTCATATCTAACAGAGGAGTTGTCATGCAAAGTCTTTGACACTTGCAAACTCGTGCTCTGTCACCCCTGATTTCAAGCTAATAATCTCGGTGAAAGTAATTTTGATGATTTGATTCTAGCAGTTTGGCGGTGAATACCTCAAATCCTGTTGATCGGCACAAATAACTCAATATTATTTGCAAAGATTAGTTAATGTAACCAATTTATGGAACCTGTATCATAATCTTAGCGCATGGCTTAATTTGTGTCTTGATTCATGGCTTGATTCATAGTTGACTCATGACTTGACATGTCAACTTAGCTTGTGAATTAGACACGTATGGCTTGACTTGTCATAGAAATTAAATGTGTAGATAGGATGTAGGATGGGTGACATATGACTTGGAATGGCATATGTGATATAGCTTAGGTTTAATAATAAGGCACTTATGCTCACATACCACATTTTGATGAGATCATAAAATATATATATATAATATATTTTTGTATTTGAAAATCAATAAACATAGATTAGGGCTAACAAATATGACCATTGTTCATATTTTATATATTGCAAGTCAAGAGGGCATAACCAAAGGATGCTTGGTAAAAGTGATCACTCGAGAGCTCAATGAATAAGTGGAGGTTAAGACGTTGGCCAAAAGGTTGAAAAAGAGCAATAAGTGAAACAGAGAGAGATGAAAAATGCTCTCAAAAGTCCATTTTATTTTGGTCGCTAAAAAATTGTAAGGAAGATCTCCCTACAAACAAATCTCCTTTGTTCAATGGAAAAAAATATGCAACATGGAGTATAATAATGAAGGTATATTTGTAGGCCCTTGGGTTTGGTATTTGGGAATCAGTCACAACGGGTTATACAGATGAAGTTAGGAAGGAGTCAAGTGAAAACAATGAAAAAACAATAGAGGTCATATTGAGTGGCCTAGCATATTATGATATTGTCAAGGTAGTGAAGTGTACAATAGATAAATAGATTTGAGACTAGCTACAAAACATTTATGAAGATATATCTAGTGAAGATGGATTTGATGATTGTTCATGTTGTGAGTCGGAGACAGAAGAAGCACAAGTTGTGAGAAAGATAAAAGGAGGACATGGAAAATTCAAAGAAAGGGAAGATAGTGACGATAAGGAAAAATTGTTCTCCATAACCATGGAAACAAAACATGTTGATGAAGAAAATAAATATAATCAGAGAAAATACAGATTCAGAAGAAGAAGACATTGATGGGGAAGCGAATCTTGAAGCAGAACTCGTTAGTACCTTAGAAGAAATAGACAAACTCAAGGAAGATAGTATAAAGCAGAAGGAGTAATTGCAGAAACATGAAAATGGGGATCATGATCTTGAAGAAACAGAGAAGACACTTATTATCCTTAAGAATCAACTAGAAGAGGCAAAGAGGATAGAAGAAATGGCGAGAACCGAGCTGAAAGAAAAGAAAGAAAATTGCAAGAAGCTAGAAGCTGAAATAGTTTCCTTAAGAAAGTAACTATAGAAAACAACTAATCAGTTGAATAGAATCTTGAAGTTTGGAAAGCTTACTAAAATCTAAGTTAACATTCTCAGTTTCCAAAGGTCACCATTCATCAAGACAGGTCTTAGCTATGATGATAAACAAAAAACCACCAAGGAATATGCAAGCATTAAAGTCACAAAGCCATCAAAAAAATAAAATGAAGAAAATCCTAAAAGATATGTTAATATTCTCAAAGGCTCCACCAACAATTAACTAGTAACATAAAATGAAATGGTGACCAATAGAAACCTGATTCTTCTCACAAGAACAACAAGAATGAGTTCATAAGAGTTTTTCCACCATAAAGACCTTTCACAAACCGGTACCAAAATATGTTACGAGGAAAATCTCTCTATGGCATGGGGTAAACCACAACATACGAAAATGACTACAGAAATCAACTATAATCTCAAGTATTCTATATAAACAAATACGCTAAAAATACAAGATAAAGATCCTACCTCGTCCATACATTTGATGAGGTCCATCGTTGAGCACTTGACTCAAAGCAATACACCTGCAACTTGTCCTCAACAACCAAAAAATGCAAGCATATGGTGATAATATATAAATTTAGCATATTCAATAGCATAATCCATCAATATTCATAACAAATATTCCCATGGAATTAAAATTCAAATATTTTCAAGACATTAATTGGATGAGAAAAGAGTATTAATATTAAAATGTAATCAGCAAAAGTGTGTGAATTACAAACTTTTGTGTCAGCACAGTTTGGAACGAAGAAACTAAGCCCCTTCTAGTTAGGCCTCCACCACTTCAATCCCCCACCAAAGGAAAGATCATATAAGAAAATCAATGAGGTTCTCAATCAAGTAGGGAAGAGCTTGGGGGACGAACAATGTGTTCAGACTTAAAAGGATAAAGGGATGCAGACTCAATATGAAGTGAATAATTTCTCCAGAGTAACTTTGCTCTCAAAGTTGAATTCTTCTCCTCTTTTCCATAGCTTGGATATAGCCCATTTATAGCCTTCAAATGTAACTGAAGGGCCAATTCGAAATGTTTCCAGTATATGGAAGGTCAAGGATCATGGATCCCGTGATGTGACATGGAGACCTGACACCATTTTTAATTTTGGGCACAAAACTCGATGTATGTGGGTTGTAATGGTGAAACCTGCGTATACGCATGTTGTATGATAGTTAGGGCGTGTATGTGAAAAAATATTATTTTTATCTCTGGGAACTGCAAAAATGGACTTCAAGTCTACATAGGGAAATGGAAAAAGGCCTTCTGATAAAAATTTCATAGGGTGAGGAAAATCTTGCTATAACAGATTCCCCCTAATGTGTGAGGTCATAGGAGTATATACGATGATCGAAATACATTATAATACCCAGAAGTGGAGTAATGGAGACCCAACTGGAAGAACTACTTGCTCATGAGAATATTACAATCTGTACTAACTTTGCGCACATGGCTACCAATTTGAATTACACTGCATATCCATGTGAAAATATACCAAACAGTTGTTCATGGCCATGAATAGGAAACACAAAGGTGGATACATGCCAAAGGTTTTCATAGTCACAAACAAGGCCCAGTAAAACCAATCTCAAAATCAATCTAAAGATATTTTTATACAATGGAGTACAATCCGATCTCCCATGATCATTGAAGTCACATAGGTACCAATCCAATGAAAAATAGAAACAACTCAGAAAATATGTGACTGTGAATTAATGTCTTCAAGTCTTCTACATGATCCGCCAAAGGTGAAAGTCTACATCATGTGAATAAAGGAGTTGAGGTCAAACACAATGAGACTTTGTTTGATTACCAGTCATTAAGGTATATCGTTAACCAACACGAGACAGCCTACCAATAATGAAAGTAGGTATCAAGGCACCGAGTACATTCTTACAAGTGTGAATAAAGGTGTCGAGGTCGAACACTTGAAGAATCCATCGATCAGGAGACGTTGATGTATTCCCAACTGTCGATGGCGGGATAACTTGCCACTAATGACTGCAAGCCTCTAGGTACTCATAGGACTCTAGGTCTCATTTCCAGAATAAATGGGTTGAAGTCGATGGAAGGAGACTCGCTGAAAGGAGAGAATTGAGGCATCTCTCATCATTCAGCACGAGGTACAAAGAAGAAGCTTGATGATTTGGAGGAAATCATATGAAGAACATGTTCATGAACCAATGACCCTATGCGTCTTTCGCGTGTGCCATATGCAAGTGGTACACGAAAAATACCCTCTAAATAGAAGCCAATAAGTAAAATGGTTGAAAAATGCGAGGAAACCACCAATAAGGATAATGGAATCCAAGACACTGCATGAATCCCAATGTGTGAATATATTTTTTGTCGTTGAACACAAGGGAAACCCTCCAATCAGCAACCAATGATTAAATGTTGATTGTTGAGTTCCAGGTTACCTACCAATGATGAAACTAGGACCATGGTGCACGGTAGGACTGCAACTTCATGTAACTTTGAGACACACTGAGGGTATGGCCGACATGGAAAGTCAAGAGTTATGAGGAATAGACAACATAGGTTAGTATACATCCTTTGAACAAGAGCATGAGACATATGGAAGACTCTGGCAACATAGACTCAATGATGAAACTTTATGATGCAGGAGGCACCAATCAAACTCTCCATAGGGATTGGAAGAGTAACCAGTCGGGGGAGTAAACTCTAAGTAACTATGTTAGCTTCCTAAGGTCATGCTAAACCCAAAATTTTTATGACAAGTGGACTCAAAAGTTTTTTTCTCTGTTCAAAGGAGACACAAATGCTTCCAATATAATATAATATTATTTTCTCTCCCGTCTTTTTTTGTTTTTTCATAGTCAAATGAATTCTATGATATAGGGGAGGAAACAAGTGTCGCAAGTAAGAAACTAGTTCCAACAGTGGAACATACCTATGCTCAATGCAAGGAGGAGCATACAGGAGATGGACACTCGGGGGAATGTTTCCTCTTAGGTATAGGGTGTCAAGCTTCAAAGGATATAAACAAGTCCATGCTTGGATGATGATGAAAATTGTTGAGGTGATAGGCTTATAATGCAAAAGCGAGAACTAGCAATGGGTTCAATACTGCAAGCAAGAGAATGAGATGCAATTACAACTTAACACCAAAGAAAGTCATTTTTATTAATCTTAGTCTACTTGGTTTGAAAAAGGGGTAAACTTACACCAAATAGACGTCCTTTCAAATCCAATTTACGAGTGTGAAAGAGACAAGTTCACTCGACAATATTTTCTCTTTTTGAGAGAGTAGGAAAAGAGATTAAACCATACTCGTTGGGATTTTTCTAAGCTGCATATCATGGGGGAGGCCAGGGCTCTCGTGAAGGACTTTTGTGAAATGTCAGCAACTTACAAACAGTTGACACAAGCTTGGGAAAACCCAGAGCTTTCCAAGTAGAGGGGGATAAAATACTCGTGGAGGTTACCTTCTTAATGATATATCGAAGAACGCCCCTTATTTGAAAGGGTGTAGAAGAAGGAACTTGATACCCCACAAGACCATCCTGGTCAAAGGGAACATCTCTAAGACTTGAATGGAGAGTACTCGGGGAGAGTAAAACTCTCTCTTGTTCATAAGGTACAGGACTAGAAATGTTAATGACATGGTCAAAAGAAGCCTCATTCCTCAAAACAGAAGCGGTGTCGGGAGAAGACTGCATCGGTATGATTGTTGTGTCAGTCAAAGGAGAAATAGAATGTTGGGAAACCAAAGACGACTCTGAACCCGAAGGGTTATCATACAAGGACTGCACTTCTTCTACTACAACAGTAGTAGGGCACAAGTGATTTAAATGACCTCCTTTTCAAAGCCTACAAAGGAACTTAGGATTATGCCCTATACTTCGAGGCTTCTCAGTTGTATGAATTCCCCCAGCATCACTCACAATGGCTGGTGACATGCTCTCAGCACGACCGACAGAGGCTGTTGGTTCATCCCCCACATGATGTACAGAGGTTGGCGAAGACTCTCCAACATGGTTGACCGAGGTTGGAGTTGTCATGTCAGTATGACTCATGGAGACTAGAGTTGTGCCCCCAGCATGATTTGCAGTGGTTGGTTGTTGGTATTCAACATGGCTTACAGAGGTTGTTGACCAATCTCCAACATGACTAGCAGAGGTTGGTGATATAATTCCAGTATGACTTGTAGTGACTGGACTGGCGGCACTGGTTAGTTGCGGCATTTGAGACCAAGGTCCCAGGAAAGACTACTTTTGATAAAATTTAGGCCAAGAAGGATTATGTTCTACACCATGTCCCTACTCAACAGGGTAGTATCCTCCTCTCAGGTTATCCATAGAGGTTTGTAAAGGCATCATCACCGAAGAAGATGTTTGCGAAGAGAAAAAGACGTGACACAGGTTAATTGGGCGAGGATATATATTGTCCCCAAACAAAGGGATTCCGTGAAGGAGGTAGCCTGTACTATAAAACTAACTCCCCCTGTATGAAATACCAGAGGATAAATGGAGTCCCGCCATGGGAAGAGTGTAACACACCCACTATCATTATTTTTAAAATTTCTTTGAATTAATCTCCCTCAAATGGGAAATCCCCCTTAAAAGAAGGTTGCATTAGCGAGCTACCCATTCCCGATTCAATATTGGGGTTCGGGGTTTCTAAAATCAAAATTCATTCACCCCCATAACTCGCGATCCTATGAATCCCGAAGCACTCCTTAAGCATTCGCTCTCTAGGCTAAGCCTGTGATTCACTTGTCTTTATGACCGTGGTCTTAACTTCTTTCGGGGCTACTCCTATCGGAGTTTCGGGATTTCTGATGTCGTAACTCACGAGTCCTTAGAACTCGCGACTCTCTGATTCCCCGATATGCCCCTAACGCATTAGCCCTCTATGATATACAATAGCCCATGTGACCATTTACCCTAGGACCACCGCTATATAACCTTCCCCAAAACCCCGATCTTCGATTTCGCAATGTGATTAAGCCCTAATCAAACATCCGTTAATTAATCACTTTTATCGAAGAGTTTAAGTTAATTGCGTCGGCTTTCAGGGTTCGCGATTTCATTAAGCATAGATACTTCGTCCACGGGATTCACGATTTCCCGATGGCTCCGATCATTGCCACGTGTCCTAACAACGAACGGTCCCGATCTCCTCGGGAAATCGCATATCGCGATTCCGTGTGACATGATTTTTGTGTGCCCAAATACTCTGATTCCCCGATTCCCGATTCTTTTCCCAGATTCTGACACGCGTCTGAAATGATGGACGGTCCTGATTGTATCGGAGAATCGCGTATCGCGATTTCCTTGTGCACGAATCTCTTGTCTCCGGGAACTCCAATTCCCCAAACTCCGGCTCTTTGAGAGCCTCTGCCACGTGTCCCTGCAGAGGTTATACTCCGTGCAACTCTTCCCGATCCAATGACTTACAAGATTTCTACTCCAGATCTGATATCTCAGATCATTTTCCTCGCACGCCCACCCCTGCGCTTAACCCCTACGCAGCTTCTCAAGATCCAACGGCTGACGGGGAATGTGAACCGAGATCTAACAGTCCAAATTCGTTCTTTTGGGTCTTGGGATTTACGATCCCAATTTCTCATTGCTCACGATGAGAGAGGGAAAATCAGGTAACGCTTGCGTTACTTTCGTCAATCTAATGGTCGTGAATGACTATGGTTCTTCCGACGAGATCTCACCCATCGACTGGTCACTCCTCACAACACTACTATCTTGGAACCTTAAGAGAATCGTTCCTCCTCGTGCAGGGTTAATAAGGTCTGTGCGTTCGAGTTCTTGTTCTAGGTTCTTAGTGAACCTTTCCAAGGAGGAAGTCTTTAAGAGGAGATCCCTACCGGGGTATTCCCGGAAGCGGATAAAGGAAAACAACTTCCCAAGGACGGTTGGGCATGATTAGATTCATTCATCAACGTAAACCGAGCACAGTTTCCTCGGTGTTAAGCATATATCAACTAATTCATATCAAACATTACGCGAACACTCTCATGCTGCAATCCTTTACAATTTCATAGTTCTGTGAACTAGTATCTACTCCTTATCAGCGATTACTACATAGACATTACTACACAGGAAGACATGTACCAATCAACAAGTCTATGAATACATGTGACAGCATATAAATTCAAGATAAAATATAAGAAAAACACTTATCAGAAATAAGTTCATCAATGAAAGAAACTGCTGAGAGGGGTGCTCGTTTCCACCCAACCGTAGGCGT
>JASDQU010105941.1:198905-213440 GCA_032191745.1 Picea mariana | reverse complement strand
AAAATGTTTGGGTGCATTTTGGTTTGCCCAAGTCCATTATTTCTAATCGGGATTCTCGATTTGTTGGAAGTTTTTGGTCGAGTTTGTGGGCACTCATGGACACCAAGCTTAAGAAGAGCACAACTTTTCATCCACAGACAGATGGTCAGACAGAGGTGGTGAATCTTACAGTGGTACATCTTCTTCTTGCTTATTGCAACAAGCATCCTAAGCTTTGGGATGAACATTTACACTACGTTCATCATGCGTACAATCGAGCTAAGCACTCTTCGACTCAAACGTCGCCATTTGAGGCATGTTTTGGCTATTTTCCCAAGTCGCCTTTAGATTTCATCTTTGGGAAAGATATTGCTGTTGATGGGCAGCATGATATAGATCGGGCAGAGAAGTTCATTGAACAAATTCAGTCGATACATCAGGTGGTGCAAGAGCAGTTGGAAAAGAGTCAGGCTAAGTACAAAGAGAGACATGAAAAGCATCGTGTTGATCACAGTTTCGAAGTTGGTGATGAAGTGTGGCTTTACATCAGCAAGGAGAGGATTAAAGGAGAAGGTAAAAAGTTGAAACCAATTCGATATGGTCCCTTCAAGATTGTCGACAAGATTGGTAACAATGCTTTTCGTTTAGATTTGCCTCCTTATATGCAGATGTATGCAGTTGTTAATGTTGAGAATTTGAAGTTGTATGAGCCTCCGTTGATTGATGATCAAGAAGAGCATGTTCAGATTCCTTCCATTGATGATTTTTCTCCAGAGTATCTAATAGAACTGCAGGAAGACACCATACTTGATAGGAGAATGGGAACTTCGAAGCGGGGAAATGTGGAGTATTTGCGAGTTGGTCTTAAAGGGACGAATCCAAGCAAGGCCAAGTGGATTGAGGTTGGAAGGGTGAGGGAATTATACCCTCATCTTCACATAGACTGAGATAGTCTTTTGGAGGTCCAAAAGCTTCTCAATGGGGAGGTGTGATCAGGGGATCAAATTTTGCTAAATTTTCAAAATTCTCGGAATGCGACAAAAATAGTGCCATTGCGTCCGTCTCGTCTTCCTGATTTCGGTGGTATATTTACTTTCTCAAACAGAGTCCGTATGGAGGAGATATCACGATCTGTCCGCCAAGCCAAACAGGCAAAATTTTTGGATGCTGACTTTACCTGTCCGTACAGTCCGTACAGTGACGTGGCAGGGCCGTACCATCTGTACAATGATGTGGCAGGATCCAGTTGGTTGCTAGAGGCGAATGATGTGGTGACACGCGTCGTTCTATGATTTGTGGTTTGATGCCACGCGGCCCAATCAAGGGCTGCCACATGGCACCTTTATATTGGTAAGTTCTTATATGCAAAATATATTGGAGGCCACAGGGTTCGACCCCCGGACCTCCCCACACAGCCAACGCCTTCGCATGACCGCTCGAACCACTGGGCCACAACACGGTTCTTATTAACTATATGCGTTTTGAAATATTTGAATTCGCAAGTTTGTAATGTGGGCGGGGGGTCGGGCTGGGGCTAAGCCCCGACCCGTGGTTTTTGTTAACACATATAACCGTGCCATATATATATTGACCGACCGATTGTGCGCGGGTCAAAACACATGGCCCGTGGCTTTTAAAACTTTAATATAACCATATATTATATAATGCGCAGGGTTTATATTATGTGGAGCCCCTGGTCGTGGAGTTATGTATTGACATGTGCCCACGAAATGGAGCGCGAGAGTTGGTTCGCACAGTTTAAATGGTTAAACCACCTTTTCGCCCAGCCATTGGTCATATGCGCCATACGCCCATGTGCTGAGGTGGTTAGGGGTTGGCGCGCCCTTAACCATCCTACGGTTTGCACCGTTGGCGTGGTTGTGCCTGGTGCTAGGTTTTTGTGCTTAAAAGAGCATGTGAGCCATGTTCAATGAATAAGGGTGTGAATTGTAGAACCAGAGACAACAAGCTTGAAGAGGGAGACTTCCAGGAGGCCTAACTTCTTCATTTTTCGACCGATTGAGGTGCTGAAAGAGCCCAGACAGGGGTTTTGGGATGCTGGGAAGCCATTGGAGCAGTCGATTTGACAATTTGAGCATTGTAAGACATGTTTTTGAGCACTTTTTGAGCAATTAATAATAATGATCCATTGGAAGATGGACCAGGAGATGTAGCCCATAAGAGGGGTGAACTCCTTTATCAATTGCTGTGTTTTATGTATGCTGTTCAATATTTATGCTGCTGTCTATGTGTATTTTTCATAAGTAATCCTTAATTTATGTGTTTCAAACTGATCCTGTTGCTTTAAACACATAACATTTCACTTGCAATAATTATTCAAGTTTTTCAAGTCTTCTTCATTTTTAGATCAATATCACTGATACAATCCTAAAAAATGGGGATTGTTTTCTTTAATTTTGGTATATTGCTAGGTTGACATAATTCCTTCTTTTGCTTCACATGATGAAATTGTAGCTATCCAAGTGTTTATTTTAACACCATTCTGCACCAAAAAGGAAGGAGCCAACGAGTATTTACCACGCTTGTTGAATTTCCCTCAACTCAACTTTTCCCAGCTTCTTTCTTCTATCCATATTTGTTGTTCATTTATTCCATTTCTTGTAACTTCTTTTCAAAAGAAGATGCTAAATTTGGCACCAACTCAAGAGCTTGGCTAAAAAAATGTTGAAAGGATTTTTCTTCTTAGGACATTTCCCTAAGAGGATGGAGATTGTTGGGTATGTGTTATATTATTCACACGACTAGCTCTAGTGTTTTCTATGTTGATTCAGACATGCAGGGGGGTTTGAGGGGGAGCCGATAGCCCCCCCCCTTCAGTGGTTTAGGGGAAACTCCCCCGAGAAATTTTTTTCCCTAGGGAAACATGTCTCATTTTTGCCTCTTTTTTCGTGTCGCCTCGATTTTTATGTCCATTGTTGGGAGGTTTTTCGGCACATGGTTTTTGCCGATGGTTTTCTATTTTTGGTTAAGGAATTAAGGTTGTTGACTAATCCAGTTCATTGGGTTAGGGTTTTGGATGACTCTATCTCCTATATGTATATTGTATTGTAAAAAATGTATCACTATGAATGAATATAGAATATGCTGGTTTTCCTGGTTTGGGTTTCCAGGGGAAAAATATTTGTGTAATGTGTGTATTTTTCCTTTGTATCTTTTCTGTTCTTTTATTGAAAATCTGTTTGCAGTAAAATATTTTACAAGGTTAAAATCTACATTTGGTATCAGAGATTTGTTGGCTTCAGGGGGACGCCTTTGTGGTCAAGGGTTTGGCTCAGGACTATGATAAGCCTTGTTACAATGGGAGATCTGTGGTATTGATTTTTCAGGTGAAAAGAAATTGCGAGCAATTCGAAAATGGAGATCGAGAAGTTTAATGGGCAAACTTTTGAGATGTGGAAGCTCAATATTGAATATTTGTTGGTGGACAAAGATCAATGGATCACGGTGGATCTAGGTACTGCACCTATAAGAAATTCAACAAATGATTGGAAAAAGTTGGATCGGAAGGTGAAGAGCACAATCCGACCGTGTCTCTCAGATTAAATATTACTAAATGTGTCAGAGGAATCTACAACCAAAGATTTATGGGATAATTTGGGAAAGTTGTATCCATCTAAATCCCTAGTAAATAAACTATTCCTGAGAAAGAAGCTATATAACCTAAGGATGCAAGATGGAGACTCGGTGGTAGAGCATTTTAACACCTTCAATACTGTGGTAAGTCAGTTAGTATCTGTTGAGATTAAAATTTCAGATGAAGATAAGTGTATCAATTTACTATGCTCTTTACCAGACTCATGGGATAGTTTGGTTGTGGCCATAGGTAGTAATACAACTTCATTGAAGTTTGATGGAGTGATCTCATCCTTGTTGTCGGGGGAGATGAGACAAAAGAACATGGAAGGACAAAGCACAGATGCATTATTTTCAAGAGGACACTCCCAAGAAAGAAATAGATCTAAGTCCTCAAGTGGGAGATCTAAGTCTAAGGGAAGATCTAAGTCTCCCATAAATTTTGTAAAGGTATGCTGAAGATGTGTAAAATAAGGGCACTACAAGAAGTAGTGTAGATCCAAAGTTGAAAAAATAAGGGATATGAAGAATCTCCTTCTACAGAAGAAAAGACCTCCAATGAATAAGGAGGGGATGTGTACTTGGATTATTCAAGCACACATGTAGATTATGAGGCATAGTTGGTTGACTAAGGTGCATCCTTTCATATGAATCCCCATAGGGAGTGGTTCTGTGAATATGAAAGGTATGGTGGAGGTAATGCTTTCCTAGGTGATGACTTGACAACCAGAATCATAGGTCGAGGAAAATTCAAGTTGAGGATGATAGATGGAAGGATTAAAACACTACTTGGTATTTTTCACATCCCAGGATTGGTAAGAAATTTGATTTCTTAAGCAAAATGGACGATGCCGGGGTAAAAAAAATATTTGAAAAGGAAACCTGCAGGATGGTTAGAGGAGCAATGTTGTTGTTGAAGGGAGTTCGGTTTGGAACTCTGTAAAATTTGTAAGGAAGAAATATTAGTGATGGGTGTAATAGTTCCATTGTTCCTGATATTGGAGTTGAAGAAGAGAGAACTCCTACAGTCTCTGGAGAAAAGGTTATACTGTGGCATCAAAGACTGAGCCATATTAGAGAGAAGGGTCTTGAACTACTACACGGTAAAGGTATGGTTGAAGGTATGTCTAATTGTTCTATGGATTTTGATTTCTATGAACATTGTGTATATGGGAATCATAATCAGGTAAGATTCCCCTCTTGTGCAACGAGGGCAGAAGGAATTTTACAGATAGTTCACAGTGATGTGTTTAGACTTGTGTCAGTTCCATCATTAGGAAAATATGTGTACTATGTCTCATTTACAGAAGAATTCTTGAGGAATACTTGGATATATTTCCTCAGGAAGAAATCTAAAGTCTTTGACAGGTTTAAAGAGTTTAAGGCTCTTGTTGAGAATCAAACAAAAAAAATAATTAAGGTGTTGAGGACAGATAATGGTGGAGAGTTATACGGGAATGAATTTGAATAATTCTGTAAGAAGTGAGGTATAGAAAGGTAGAAGAATACTCCATATACACCTCAACAGAATGGAGTTGCAAAAAGGATGAACATGACGTTGATGGAAAAAGCAAGGTGCATTCTCAGTGGTGCCGGGTTAGGGAAATAATTTTGGGCATAGGCAGTGGGTACTGCATGTTACCTGGTCAACATATCACCCTCATTAGCACTGGATGACAAGAATCCACAAGAGTTATGGATTGTTAAGAAACCTTCTCTCACAAATCTCAAGGTATTTGGCTGTGAGGCCTATGTTCATGTTTCAAAGGAAAACAAGAGTAAGCTAGATAAGAAGGATGAAAAGTGTATTTTTATTGGGTATAAATATGTTCTTAAAGGTTATAAGCTTTGGAACCTAGAAAATAAGAAGGTTATGTATATCCGAGATGTGGTATTTGGATAAATGACTGATGTTGTTAAAAAATAAGTCCTACCAAGTAAGGAAGAACCAGAGAAAATAGAGTTTGATTTAAAGGATGATGAATCAGATTCTATAGAAGAACATGAATAATAAGAAGAAGATCCTCATACTCCAGTATTGAGGAGTTCGTTTTGAGAAAGAAGGCTACTAGAAAGGTATAGTCCATCTGATTTCCGTTCAAATTTTTCTTTGTCTATTATTGATAATGATACTAGAACTGTTAGGAAGGCAGTGGATTCAGAAGATGAAAATCTCTCAAAAAAGGCCATGGATGAAGAAATGGCATCCTTGGATAAGAATGATGCTTGGGATCTAGTGGAGTTGTCGACTGGAAGAAATCCCATTGGAAACAAATGGGTATTTAAAAAGAAGTTGAATGCATAAGGAAAAGTGGAGAAATACAAAGCTCAATTAGTAGAAAAGGGTTATTCCCAGGTTGAGGGAATTGATTTTGGTGAGATTTTTTCTCATGTTGCCAAGTTAACTTCTATACTATTTTTGTTATCTGTTGCTACTGCATTTTATTTTGAAGTAGAGTAGATGGATGTGAAGACAACATTCCTACATGGGGATATGGAAGAAAAAATCTATATGAAGCAACCAAAAGGCTTCTATGTGAAGGGAAAGAAGGACCTGGTATGCAAGATGAAAAAGTCCCTGTATGGTTTAAAACAATCACCAAGGATGTGGTATAAAAAATTTGATACTTATGTGTTGGGACTTGGCTTCACAAGAAGAAAAGAAGATCACTGTGTGTGTTTTAAATTAATTAGTGATCATTTGATTTATTTGGCCTTGTATGTGGATGACATGTTGTTGATAGGAAACAACAAGGAGATTATCCAAGATGTGAAAACTCAGTTGTCCTATAAATTTGACATGAAGGATCTCGATGCTTCAAATTTCATTTTGGGAATGGAAATTAAAAGAGAAGGGAAAAAGATGAAACTATGGTTAAATCAGAGAAAATATGTCGAGACAATATTGTAGAGGTTTAATATGTAGGAATGTAAACTGGTGAAGGTTCCTATTCATGTTGGTGTAAAGTTATTTGCAGATTAGTGTCCCAAGACATAAGAAGAGGAGGAGGACATGTCTCATGTTCCATATGAGAGTGCAGTTGGAATTTTGATGTATGCAATGGTCTATACTAGACCAGACATTGCACATGCAATGGGAGTTTTGAGCAGGTATATGTCAAAACTAGGGAAGGAGAATCAGACAATAGTAAAAAGGGTTTTTAGGTATTTGCATGGCACCGCTAGCTATGGATTGTGCTACCAAGGAAGAATAGGATTGGACAAAGTGTTGGACATACATGGATTTGTGGATGCATACTAGAATGGAGATCTTGATCACAATATATCTACAAGTGGGTATGTGTTTAACTTGTTTGGAGGAGCAATCAGTTGGATGAGAAAATATAGGCTGTAGTGGCACTTTCAACTACAAAATATGAATACATGGAAACCACTCATGCAAGTAAGGAAGCAATATGGTTACAAATATTGTGTTCAAGTATTGGGTTGGTACAACAAGCTGTAAGGATAGATTGTGACAGTTAGAGTGTAATTTTTCTGGTGAAGAACACGACTTATCATTCAAAGACAAAGCATATTGATATTCAATATCACTTTGTGAGATACATGGTTGAAGAAAATAAAGTGTTGCTGATGAAGGTGGACACTTTGAAGAATTTTGCAGATTCATTAAAAAAATATGTGAGCACTGAGAAGTGATCTTGGTGTAGAGGATCCATGGGAATTACTGACTATATAACCCTGTAACCTCTTGTATGCAAAGAAAACAACAAGTGGGAGAATGTTGGGTATGTGTTATATTATTTTCACGACTATCTATAGTGTTTTCTATGTTGTGCTTGGTGTGCAGGGGTGTTTGAGGGGGGCTTTCCCGGGGGTTTCAGGGAAGTGCCCCCGAGAATTTGTTTTTTGCCTGAGGAAACGTGTCACATTTTTTCCTTGTTTTTTGATTTTTGTGTCCATTGATGGGCCATTTTTTGGCACATGGGTTTTGCTGATGGTTTTCTATTTTCGGTTAAGGAATTAGGGCTGTTGACTAATCCAGGTCATTTATTTAGGTTTTTGGATGCCACTAGCTCCTATATGTATATTGTGTTGTAAACAATGTATCACTATGACTGAATAAAGAATATGCTGGTTTTCCTGGTTTGGGTTTTTAGGGGAAAAATCTCTGTGTAATGTGTGTATTTGCCATTGTATCTTTTCTGTTCTTTTATTGAAAATATGTTTGCAGTAAAATATTGTACAAGGTTAAAATCTACAGAGACCCCCACAATAAATGATTGGGCATGATCAACAATGATTACTAATGAGTGCCTCCACAACACAAATTGTTACTATTTGAAAATGGTTTAATTTATTGTAGTTCTAAATATAGGGCTTGCACACCTTAATGTAATTCTTTGAGTATAGACTTATCGTCTAAATAACCATCACACAATAGTGTGAGCTCATCATCATCCTTTTATATTTTTTCTTACTTGGCTTGCATTTTAGAGGATTCAACATTTTATGGGTGCCAAGATTCTCCCACAAATTCATATCCCCATGGAATCCTACATTGTGTTGTAGATAGTTAAAATATCATGTGATTCTTACCGTAACTCCCTCAACACTTGATGATATTGACTAACTAGGGAATCCACTTGACTTGCTAGTTCTTGGAGCTTGTGAATATATTGTCTTCATTTATTATCTAGTTCCAAATGCAAAGAAATGTTAGCTTGATGCAACTATCTCCAAGAAGAACAAACAAAGTCCAATGTGTTGGATTTCTCTAGATTTGTAAATGGTTCCTATGATTTAGGGTATACTTATCACAACTTAGGCCATATGTTTTCTTACCAAATTTAGATCTACTCAAAGTCACTTTCCAAAATGAGCCTTGCCCGAACTTGTACATCCTTGTCAACATCAATGTCAACCAATTGAAGCTAGCGACATTGGTTGGGTTGCTATAGAATATTGTATCCTTGTTCAAATTTTACTACCTTGTGTGTAGCCTCTTCATTAATCAACCTAGAAATTTGTAATAGATCCACGATTAGCCAACTACTGCTGTTGAATGTGCTCACCTGTGGTCCAAACTAAGAGAATATTGGAGGACACCATGTCAAAGGTAGGCTGTTAGCTACAAATGGAATGAAATTCATCTATGTATAAGCCTTAGACTCATCTATATGATAAAACTTATTGCTTTTTTGTGGATTTTCTCTTAGGTAGTAGCTATAAGATGCTAGGCTATGTAAAAATTCTCCTACCAATATTGCACCATATCCCTACAACACTCTACATCTTGGGTTAGTTTCTCAATCATGGCCATCAATGAAGGTTGTTTAAGGGAGATTGAGGATTCGAGTTCAATAGACATTAGTGGAGGAGGACCTTCTATAGTACAGAATAAGGCTAAATCATTCTTTGGGGTTGTGTAGTATCATTCATAACTTTAACCATATGTGCATCATATTCAACTTGTTCTTCATAAACTAGGAAGTCATGAATCCCAAATAATGATGTTCTGGGTCATCTTCATAGCTAGTGACATCTAATTATACACTACCTTCTTATCCACCTATTATAACTTCATATTCCTATTGTGTATCATACTCAATTGTGTCCCTTGTGGTAAAAGGATCATCACTCCACCCTTGTGGAGATGTGCTAGCCTCAGTTTCTACTCACTCGTTTATAAGAACAACACTAGAATTCCTTAGGGGAGGTTGATGCTCATCGTCCATAACATGTACAACCATGGGTGTTAGCGTTGTCATAACTTAAAATGCTTCAAAATCCTCTAGAGACTCTGAAACTATATATAGAACCTTTGAACTTTCCAAATACATTATATGGGGTGATGTTTTTCTTCTATTATGTGTCCCTACAAGCATGATAGGAAAAATCCCGAACTAGTACGACGAGGGGGATTTGGTTGAAGAGGTGGTATTGAAAATCTAAGAGGATGAATTCTACATGATATTTTGATTGGGTTTTCACCTAAAATGTATTTGACAAATGACCCAATGTACTCCTTCATATCCCACCTAGAGAACTGATCATTGACGAGGATTTTGTACTGATTGCCTAAGGAAGAATTCACTATTCTTCTTCCTTGATTTGGGTTATATCAACCATTGATCCCAGGTACAATGTTTTAGGTTAGAGCCTTGGTTTGATGTGTTAAGTTAGATTTTTAAATAGACTCAATTCCTTTCCTTTCTACTACATCTCCTTGTGGGCCACTCCTTTCTTCCCCATTGTCCAATTTTAGGAATCACCAAGACCTTTGGAATGATATAAAGTGTACCTTTATTAGTATTTTTCATATTATTTCCTAGCCATGAACATACCTCCTTGTATAAGGCCTACTTTTTCAAATAAATGGGGAGGGGGGAGACATAAAAATATCTCTCTTTGTGTCTGTAGGTCTCACATATGTGTTTTTGTGGTCGATGGGGAATCCCATATTTCTATAATGGGTGTTGATGATATACTTGGAACCTTGATAACATTATGAGTGGAAATTACCATTATGTTGCACCACCATGCAAATTTTTTGTTATTAAACTCTATATTCTCAAGATCATTATGAACCCACCATGGGTTATATGTGCAACAAGAATCATGTGTGCCTGCTTTGGTTGAATTTTTCTCCCTTGGGGAAGTTTACATATAAACATAAAAAAGGATAGGAGGAAGTATCCATAGATGAAGGAATACCCCATTTCATGATAATTATTGTAGGCCACCATTAGCTCATTTAGTAGGCAGGTACAACAATTCAACCGTACCCGTAGATATAGAATCTTCCCACATATGGGGTGTCCAATGTGTATTCTCCTTTTATTTATTTCCACATAATGCAATGTGTAATTAAATGACATGAAACATTGATCCACTCACCGTGATCACTTGGATTTAATATTAGTAGCTTCCCTTGACAATTTCATGTTTCTTGAGCTTTGAAATGTATTAGTTACATAATACCTATCAATTGATAAAATTGTGACCATATGGATGCCATGGACATGAATAGAATATTCCTTATCTAATCATAATACAATATAGTGCACCCAAATGATGAAAAATTTTGTGCACCAAGAATCCTCTTGGGTGTTTCCAAATGCAGAGACCCATATAAAATTCATGAGGGTTGAGTCCCTCAATAGTTCAAACTCGGGCTTCTAGGAGGATGAAAATTCATCATTTTATAAGGACAATTTCCATTTGTAAATGTATGGCTTCAAATATGGGAATATATTGATGTTTGTAAGGTCATGGTCCACAAACTTCATATTTTCCACTTTTCCTAGTAAATCACCTATAAATTAAACCCATGTTTAGATCATTTCATCAACCTTGGCATCTTTATACTTATACTCCAATTTTTTTAACCTGACTACCTTCATGTAATTCTCCCCCTTTATGATGAATTTTACCATACCTAGTTGTTAGCACTTCTACTATTGTTGGTACACTTTGGTAATGGAAGGGAAAGAATAAGGAGAAACTTGGTTAGCTTCCATCTCTATTGTGTGGGTTTTGAAATCCAATATGTTTAGTGACTAATAATCAAAAGAGTTGGGCTACATTGTGAGTAAAAATTAGTTAAGTCACACATATTTAAAACTTGAAGTGCATTTACTATCAATGTGTAGAGAAGGTATCTCCCACTCATGTGAGAATATTGACAATTAAAACATTATCTTTGCAAAGACAATAGACTATCAAACACAATTATGTGACACCGAGTTGTCCAATCAATGCCATTAGGCACCTTGTTTTTGTTTTGTTTTCACCCAACTTATGTAATTTATCCCCAACCCAATGTAACTTAAAATCATGACATCACTCAAATGAGATACACTACAATGGAAAAATAGTCATTTTCCATACACTCAACTGTGACTCAATTGCACAAGGTTACTTTGATTCTTCAACAAGGCCTCAAACCAAAAATTTGACTCAACACAATTGCAACTTCCTTGAGAGAATAACATATGGATTGATATAATATTGAATTTCCTTAGACTAGAAAGGTGTAGCATAGAATAAAATGGAAAATAATTTATAAGGTGAAAAATGGGTATAACATGACTTGAGACTCTAACTAGGCAATGCAACAAATAAAAGAAAATGAAATAAACAACTCCTAATAAAATGCAGAATAAAGAAAAACATAAACTGATTCAACCTAACCTAAATGACTCCTTTGAATATGAGTAGTATAGGAATTTATTGAGTGATTGGGGTAAAATGATTCTAGCGGGCAATTCACCCACCCTAGACAAAGTATCCTTTCATGTAGTCATGAATCATAACTTAGAGAGATGTTATATAGGAATCCATGAGGATAGAGTCTTACTAACATTGAAGTTCATAAATGTTATCGGGCCATATTCCAATATTTTGTGTACCAGTGGAATTATTCATGATGATAAAATGCTCTTAGAACATGCCCCAATGTATATAAAAACTCATGTACCTAGCATTCTAGAGGAAAACCCTCCCTAGTCCATTTCATCATGTAGTTATCATTGGATATTGCTGGGCCAATCTTCCCAAGATAGAGTTATATGAATTCTTCCAATTTTCATTTCTAAATTTCAAATTCAGGTGGAGGAACAAGCCTTCAAGTCATAGAACGTTGAAATCTATTTCAATTGGTTAAGTTATCTTTTTGAGTGTCCCACCAATGGGCTAGAGTATCTATCAAAGAAATGTCTAGCATAGAAACCCTTTGATATTCTATAATTTTATATTCCACGACTTCCAAGAAATATTCCACATCACCAATATTATCATATATAGGGTAATCTATAATGTCTATCCAAATCCATATTATTTCCTTAATAGAAACATAACATTTGGAAGATAACTTATGGTTTCACTTTTTTCCAATTGTTGAGGTCCTCCTCAGAATCATTAAAAAAATAGTGAATGCTTCTCTAGCTAATATAGTCATCCACAATGGGGTTCACATAGTTATCCAACCTTCTTTATATCAACTTATAGATCTATTCCAACATTGACACTTTGAATGCATCACTAATAGGAATAGTATATTAAGGGCCTTGATATGGATCTAAAGGTTGTACTACTTGGGTACAATTTTCCTCATAGTACATGATTTATTTATTTAAATTAATAATGACATTAATGTTAAATTCCTGTTTGATCCCTAAAAAAATAGGGTAGAGATAATTCTCATCCACTATCTCAATCACCTCGAAGTCCATAATTATTTTTACTTCCTCTAGGTCAACTTTGACAATCTCAAGCCTTCAAATTGGGAAATACTTTACATTAGTGAAATGTAGTTGGATACATGGATATAATAGCCTAGGATTTACCATCATCCCCAATGATGTATTCATCACATTGTTATAATTATATCCTAAATACAACATCACATCCTTGATATCATACTTTGTAATATATGCATCCAACTTCAAGTCCCTTTCCATATGTTCTCTCTTCTTCTTACCTATTTTCCTTGGAATCCTTTCAAGTAGGGGGTCATTAGTAGTAACTACAACATCCTCACCATTCTCAATCAAGTGTATAAAGGAGGTTCACAACCTCCTAGTCAAATTCTCATCATGTAATATGTGAAACAATGCTTTAAATGGGCCATGAATGACTTATATCGAGCAATCCTTTGTCCAAGGTACCACTCTACAACTTCTATGTACCCCGCTATTCCTTCGAATGGGAATATGGTTATCAACAATGGATCCCTAAGTTGTTGAATGATTGTTACTCCTGAACATATCCAATGATTCTTTGAAGAAATACTTCTTCTTGATTGCATCCAAAGACACATTTACTTATAATGAATAATGCGTTATTTCCACCATATGGCCCTTCATGTGCCCATCCCTTGGTTACTACGTTTATTCTACTTCCCTAATAAAACTAGGATCTAAATTCATCATATTCACTATCATTTCCCTTTACCCAACTTCCCATATCTTTATTAGGTTGGAGTAGTATTTTATGTCATGTATAGTTGCTTGATAATGACCACATATCTTTCTTCTAGGTTTTGGGGAATCTTATGATGTATGTTCATTTTCATCACAATTATAGAAACAAATGTGTCCAATTCTTCTTCTAGTTATCACTCCTTCACACCCTTTTCCTTTTCATCATTCTCCACCTCCATGCTATTGTGCATTCTCTTTAACTTTAAAAGTGATTCTTTCAAATATTTCAGCTAGAGCCTACAAGGATTTTCAATCTCTATACTATGGGTATTAGTTCTATAAAAATCACAATGAAAATTTATTGGAGCATAAGAGTGATTATATAAAGAGTGTTTTAGATGGATTCCATACCCCCTAGAAATTTCATATTATTCTTCTATTGGTAACCCCAAAAAAGGCCCAATTGTAGTGCCTTGCATAACTCTCCCTCAAGGTGTTTTGAGAAAAAAAGGCCAACTATAAGGGTATGCATAAATCACCCTTGCAACATCAAGCATTGATTAACATGGTGCCCCTCAATCCTACATGTAGTACTCTGGAATTTTTCTTTGTTGACCTTTGGTTTCACCAATTCTTGAATCTACTCCATGAGTACTACCAACTACATTTGAGATTGTGCTAACTTTGGTGTTGAATTGGATGCATCTATTGAGGTGTGACTACGATACCCCACAATTGACTCTATCCTCATGGATCCCTCTAGAGATTTTCTCTAAGTTATGATTCACTACTACATGAAAGATATTATGGTTAGAGGGAGAAGAAATATAATAAACCATTTCTTTTGTTGGGTGTCATGGATTTGATAAGTTATCTGAATCATTGAATCCCTAAATCTTTGATCACACTTCCAAGAATTTTACCCCACTATTTTCTTGATATCCTTCATTTTAATAATGCTTTGTTGCTCATATTTTGACTCTTAAAATTCAATTATAAATTACTATTTCTAGTTATCTAAGGTCCTAAAAACTCTTGGTTGAGCACTCCATTGAACTTATTCTTATACTGAGAG
>JASDQU010105941.1:182235-192349 GCA_032191745.1 Picea mariana | reverse complement strand
TTTTTTTTATACTATAAGGATGCATGAATGTCAAACTTAACCAAGAAACATGTACAAAAACATAAAAATATTTAGAATATTAAATATTTTAATTTGTATGAATTATTCTCTTTAAATAATTTTCTTCAGTGGGTTAATTACATGTATTTAAGTTTTATGTCATTTTTTAATATCATATGTTACATGTTGTTAATTGTTGTTGTAATCGATATTAATAATTGAATTAGAATTGAATTAACTATTAGGAGCCGTAAAATTTATATCCAATTAGCTATTAGGAGCCCTAAAATTTCTTAAACACAAATAAAAAGAGAGGATAAAGATAGGGGATAAAGAAAAAAAATCGTTATGATCTACATGTTTAATTCAATTTTTAATTATACATTTTTTATTATTATATATTATATGTAATATAAAATTGATATATAACTTAATATATGATATTTTATTGTGTTATAATTAATACATAATATAATATTTATTATATTACATAATATATTATGTATTTGATTTTTATGCAATATATTAAGTATATATTATTATATGGGTTTAGAGAGGGACACATGCATTAGTTATTTAGGGACAATAATGTTTTTTTGAAAAACTCACTTAGGAGGCTCATTTTAAATATGAATATTCCCCTAATTAGTATGTATGAACTCAAAATTAAAATATAATAGGATATGGTAATGATATGAAATGGTGGGTAACAAAAATACATTTTAAAATTATGATATAAAATATTTGATATTTACAATGCAATAATATATTGTTTTTTAAAGTAAAAGTTAAAATTAAAATACTAAAAGTTCAAATATCATCTATATTTACAATGGACAAATATTTATATCATTTACACATAACATTTAATTATATCATCCAATCAAAAAATTAATAATATGAAATATGAAATATTAAATACTAAAAAAATTATAAATTTAATAATCAAATTATTAAATCCATTGTATATTTGAAAACATAAAAGTAAGTAATTAAATAATAAAACATGTATAATATATCACTCTTCATTGTCATTGCCCTGATTATCTTCCTCGATTGGCATGATAACACTGTTTTTCTCAAAAAAATGTTTTGATCTAGGGTCGCATCTTAATACAAACCACCAATCCCTATCCAACACATCTAGGTAAAAAAACACTTGGTTGCAGTGTTTTGGGAAAACATAAGGTTCCTTAACTTCATCCCACATTGTTATAGCAAGATTTGCCTCACCCTATGCAAATTTGCTCATAAGGCATTTTTCCATTTCCCTATGCAGACTTGAAGTCCCTTTTTGCAAATCCCAAATCTAAAAACAATATTTTTCCACATATATGCACCCTAACTATTATACATCATGCGTATATGCATGTTGCACCATTACAACCCACATACATCGGGTTTTGTGCCCAAAATTAAAAAAAAAAAGTGTTGGGTTTCCATGTCATGTCACGAGATCCATGATCCTTGACCTTCCATATACTGGAAAGGATCTGACTCCGCCCTTCAGTTCCACTTGAAGGCTATAAATGGGCCATATCCAAGCTGTGGAAAAGAGGAGAAGAATTCAACTTTGAGAGCAAAGTTACTTTGGAGAAATTATTCACTTCATATCGAGTCAACATCCCTTTGTCCTTTTAAGTCTAAACACATTGTTCAACCCCCAAGCTCTTCCCTACTTGATTGAGAACCTCATTGTGTCTCTTATATGAGATTGCCTTTTGTGGAGGATTGAAGTGATGGAGGCCCAACTGGAAGTGACATAGTTTCTCGGTTCCAAACCGTGCCGACACAGAAGTTTGTACTTCATTCACTTCTGTTGATTATATTTTAATAGAAATACTCTTTTCTCGTTCAATTAATATCTTGCAAATATTTGAATTGTTATTCCATGGGAATATTTGTTATGAATGTTGATAGATTATGCTATTGAATGTGCTAACTTTATATATTATCACCATATGCTCACGTTTTTTGGTTGTTGAGGACAAGTTGCAGGTGTATTGCTTTGAGTCAAGTGCTCAACGGTGGACTTCATCGAACATCTGGACGAGGTAGGCTCTTTATCTTGTCTTGCTAGCATATTTGTTTACATAGAAAACATGGGATTATAGTTGATTTCTGTAGTCATTTCCGTTTGTTGTGGTTTACCCCTTGCCATAGAGAGATTTTCCTCGTAACCGAATTGGCGACCATACTGGAGAAATAATCTTCTTTTCAGGGTTTGGAGTGTTTTTCTCCTTTGATTTCTCTCATTTATATTGAATTTCTTGTCGTCTAATTGCTTGACAACCTCTGTTCATTTTGAGTCTGAGTTTCTTAGCCTTATCCTTAGCCTCGTAATGTTTTAACACATATACGTGGGTTTTTACTTGACAATCAAGTACATACGCGTGTTGTCCTTCTGCAAGAGGCGTATATACGTGGTTTTCTCTTGAACAGTCACGTACATCATCCTTTTTTGCTTGGCTGTTGAGTTTGATGTTTGTTGGGTAAGTTTTGATGGTTGTTGAGTCTTCTTGGGTCTCTGTTATGATTGTTAAGTACCTGTGGAATGAAAGGAAACCTTTCTTTGGTTGAGTTTTTGGGTGATGCCTTTCTCATCATCCTTTTCATTGATTGTCCTTTCATCTTGGGCTGGGTGTTTGCTTCTTGATATCCTACTTGGTTTGTCTCTGTTTTCATACAGTAGAATCTTTATATTAGGTTGTTGTTCAGTCCTTTCATTTTCATTCTTTTATATTGAAAATACAAAAATATTAATCATTTTGCACTGTTGGCATTTCATCTTTTGGGTCCTTATCATTGATCTTAGTACATGTATAGAAAGATTGCATCTTATTTGGAATTGTATAACTAAATTGAAAATTGCATTTTGAAAAGCTTATCATTTATTGGGAATTGAAGTTAGGACTTTGCATTTTATTCATATTCATTTGTTTTACTTGATGAGTCATAACATCATTAGTTTCATGACCACACCTTTTTTGAGTAAGCAAGGCCACTAAAAACAAAAATTGATTAGAAACAATTTTATTTTCTAGAGTGCACAAACTAGCTTAGGATTTAGAGCCTTAGAATACAATTTTGTGAGTAAACTTCTCCAAGACTATTAAATCAGCATATGTGTCTGACTAAGGGAGTGGTGAAATCCATTGTATAATTGGTGACGTCAGGAGGCTCTATTTACACTAGAGTTAAGCACGAGGTCGCATGAGGTTGGTTGAGGGGATAGCCCCCCAATACCTTCTTAGTATCAGATATATTTCTGGGGATCTATTCGTATATGGGGATCTTGCTAGTACCTTTACCTCTGTGAGAGGTGGTGCTTTCGAGGTTTCAGGCTTTGTTACCCTGCCCATATGGTAAACTTGACTTACGACTGTTCGCTTGTGCATCGGTTATATCGTGGTTGCTTAGTTACTTGACATAGGTACCACATAGGTTACTTGCAGGGGTTATTATGCAAGTACCCTAGGTCAGATAAGGGTTAGACAACACACAACCTTTATGGAGGATTACCTCTCCGGGGGGGTCTGACCGACTAGTTGTTAAGCCCATGAGGGCCCTTATAACTGATTCTGATACCTCCAATATTTTCAGGGAGTCTTAGGCCCCTCTTGGGCGAGGCATACCCACTTTAGGGAGGGAGGCCCCTTTCAGCCACTTTATCCTATTTGTGCGCATATTAGCCTTTTGTTTATTTTGGTGTGCTCTTTGATTATTAGTTTACCTTAGGATTTTGTATTGCGCTGTGATTTTTCATTATCATGGACAGTGGAGTGCCTTTGACTCCCTCATTTAGCACTACCTCCCTGATGACATTCTCTCATTTCATGGGGATGAATCCATCTGTGGTTCATAATGGTATGCATAATTATGATACTCAGTCAATGCCTTGGGTCTCTAATCATTTTCCTCTTGATATGACAAACATGCCTTCACCCTTTCCATCCTCTCCCTCGCTTGCTTATATGAATCCTAGTTTTGGATCCGGGGGCATGATGGCTCCATTGTCTACGTCTTCATTTGATAGGAGTCATATCCCTCAACCGACTCTCACAATAGGAGGTTGGAATCTCCCTTCTTACGGATCCAATCCTAGCTTCACTTTTTCGGGAACAAGTGCTCAAATGGGTGGCTATTCTACTTATTACACCCCATCCATTTACCATTCGTCCGCTATGTCAATTCATACGAAAATGTTTCCCATGATGGACCTCTATCTATCCTCTAGTATTTCATGCAGAGGGGGTCATTTTTATGGTATGGGCTACCCCCTTCACAGAACCCCTTCATCTGGGGGAAATATATATCCTCACCCGAGTAACCCTTGTCACATATTTTTCTCTTCGCAAACATCTGCTTCGATTATGATGCCTTTACAAACCTCTATGGATCAATTAAGTGGAGGATACTACCTTTCTAGGCAAGGATAAGGTGTATACCATGATCGTTCCTAGCCTGCAATTTCTCAAAAATAGTTTTTCTTGGGACCTTGGTCTCAAGCTCCGCAACTAGCCATCGCCACCAGTCTAGTCACTGCAATTCATATAGTAATTCCATCACTAACCTCTGCTAGTCATGTTGGAGATTAGTCAACAACCTATGCAAGCCATGTTGAAGACCAACAACGAGCCGCTGCAAGTCATGATAGGGGCACAACTCTAGTCGCCATGATTCATATTGACATCACATCTCCAACCCCGGTCAACCATGTTGGAGAATCATCGCCAACCTGTGTACATCATGTGGGGGATGAATCACCAGCCTTTGTCGGTCGCGTTGAGAGCATGTCACCAACCATTATGAGTGACACTGGGTTCATTCATACGATTAAGAAGATTCGACATATATGACGTAATCCCAAGTTCCTTTGTAGGCTTTGCAAAGGAGACCATTTAACTCGCTTGTGTCCTACTACTGTTGTAGTAGAAGAAGTGTAGTCCTTATCCGATAACCCTTCAGGTTCGGAGTTGTATTTGGTTTCCCAACATTCAGTTTCTCCTTTGATTGACACAATAGTCATGTCAATGCGATCATCACCCAACCCCACTCTTGTTTTTAGGAGTGAGACATCTTTTGACCATGTCATTAACATTTCTAGTCATGTACCTTCTGAACAAGAGAGAATTTTACTCTCCCCGAACACTCTCCCTCCAAGTCTTAGGGAGGGTCCCTTTGATTGGGATGGTCTTGTGGGGTATCAAATTCCTTCTTCTATGCCCTTTCAAATAAGAGGCGTTCTCCGATATATGATTGAGAAGGTAACCTTCGTGAGTATTTTATCCCCCTCTACTTGGAAAGCTCTGGGTTTTCCCAAGCTTGTGTCAACTATTCGTAAGTTGTTTACCTTTCATAGAAGTCATTCACAGGAGCCCTTCCCTACCCCATTATATGCTACCTAGAGGACTCCTAATGAGTCTGGTTTAAGCTCTTTTCCGACTCTCTAAAAAAGAGAAAATATTGTCGAGTGAACTTGTCTCTTTCACACCTGTAAATTGGATTTGAAAGGACGTCTATTTGGTGTAATTTTACCCCTTTTTCAAACCAAGTAGACTAAGATTACGAAAAAGGACATTTTTTGGCGTTAAGTTGTAATTGCATCTCATTCTCTTGCTTGCAGTATTGAGTCTATTGTCGGTTCTCACTTTTGGGTTATAAGCCTATCACCTTAGCAGTTCGCATCATCAACCAAGCATAGCCTTGTTTATATCCTTTGCAGCTTGAAACCCTATAACCAAGAGGAAACATTCCCCCGATTGTCCATATCCCGCATGCACCTCCTTGCATTGAGCATAGGTATGTTCCACCGCTGCAACTAGTTTCTTACTTGCAACACTCATTTCCTCCTCTGTATCATAAAATTCATTTGACTATGAAAAAACAAAAAAGGACGCTCGAGAAAAGAATGCTATCTTATATTGGCATCAGTCATGTCGCCTTTGAACAGAGCACAAACTTTTGAGTCCACATGTCATCAAAAGTTTGGGTTTATCATGACCTTAGGAAGCTGAACTCGTTACTTAGAGTTTACTCCCCCGACTGGTTACTCTTCCAGTCCCTATGGAGAGTTTGATCGGTGCCTCCTCCATCACAAAGTTTCATCATTGAGTCTATGCTTCCAGAGTCTTCCATATGTCTCATGCTCTTGTTCAAAGGATGTCTATCAACCTGTGTCGATCATTCCTCATAACTCTTGACTTTACATGTCGGCCATACCCTCAACGTGTCTCAGAATTACATGAATTTGTAGTCCTATTGTGCACCATGGTCCTACTTTCATCATTGTTAGGTAACATTGAACCCAATTGTCGACATTTCATCATTGGTTATTGACTGGGGGGTTTACCTTGTGTTCAATGACAAGAAATATATTCACACATTGGGATTCATGTAGTTTCTTGGATGCCATTAGCCTTATTGGTGGTTTCCTGGCCTTTGTCAACAATTTTCCTTATTGGTTGTTATTTAGAGGGCCTTTTTCGTGTTCCGCTTGCATCTCGCACACGCGAAAGATGCACAGGTTTGTTGGTTAATGATCATGTTATTCATCTGATTTCCTCCAAATCATCAAGATCCTTCTTTGTACCTCATGCTGAATGATGAGAGATGCCTCAATGATATCCTTTCAATGGGTCTTCTTCCATCAACTTCAGCCCATCTATTTTGGAAAAGAGACCTAGAGTCTTATGAGTACCTAGAGGCTTGCAGTCATTAGTGTCATGTTATCCCGCCATTGAAAGTTGGGAATACATAAATGTCCCCCGATCGACGGATTCTTTAAGTTTTGGACCTCAACTCCTTTATTCACACTTGTAAGAATGTACTTGGTGCCTTGATACCTACTTTCATTATCGGTAGGATGTCTCACGTTTGTTAACGGTATACCTTAATGATCGGTAATCAAATGAAGTCTCATCATGTTCGAACTCAACTCCTTTATTCACAGGATGTATACTTTCACCTTTAGCGGATCATGTAGAAGACTTGAAGACATAATTTCATAGTTGCAGCTTTCCTGAGTTGTTGCTATCTTTCATTGGACCAGTACCTAGGTGACTTCAGTGTTCATGGGAGATCAGATTTTACTCCATTGTATACAAATATCTTTATATTGATTTTGACACTGGTTTTACTGGGCCTTGTTTGTGACTACGACAACCTTTGGCATATAGCCACGTTTTTATTTCCTATTCATGGCAATGAACAACTGTTTGGTATATTTTCACATGGATCTGCAGTGTAATTCAAATTGGCAGCCATGTGCGCAAAGTCAATGCAGATTGTAATATTATCGTGAGAAACTAGTTCTTCTAGATGGGTCTCCATTACTCCACTTCTGGGTATTATAATGTATTTCGGCCATCACAGATACTCCTATGGCCTCACACATTAGGGGGCATCTGTTATAGCAAGATTTACCTCACCCTATGAAAATTTGCTCAGAAGGCTTTTTTCCATTTCCCTATGCAGACTTGAAGTCCCTTTTTGCAAATCCCAGAGCTAAAAACAATATTTTTCCACATATACACGCCCTAACTATTATACAACATGTGTATACACAGGTTGCACCATTACAACCCGCATACATCGGGTTTTGTGCCAAAAAAAAATAGTGTCGGGTTTCCATGTCACATCACGGGATCCATGATCCTTGACCTTCCATATAATGGAAATGTTCCGACTCGGCCCTTCAATTCCAATTGAAGTCTATAAATGGGCCATATCCAAGTTGTGGAAAAGAGGAGAAGAATTCAACTTTGAGAGCAAAGTAACTCTGGATAAATTATTCACTTCATATTGAGTCTGCATCCCTTTGTCCTTTTAAGTCTGAACACATTGTTCAGCCCCCAAGCTCTTCCCTACTTGATTGAGAACCTCATTGTCTCTCTTATATGAGCTTGCCTTTGGTGGAGGATTGAAGTGGTGGAGGCCTAGCTTGAAGGGACTTAGTTTCTCAGTTCCGAACCGTGGTGACACAAAAGTTTGTAATTTATTCACTTCTAATGATTACATTTTAATAGAAATACTCTTTTCTTGTCCAATTAATATCTTGCAAATATTTAAATTGTTATTCCATGGGCATATTTGTTATGAATGTTGATAGATTATGCTATTGAATGTGATAAATTTATATATTATCGCCATATGCTTGCGTTTCTTGGTTGTTGAGGACAAGTTGCAGGTGTATTTATTTAAGTCAAGTGCTCAACGGTGGACTTCATCGAAGGTCTGGACGAGGTAGGCTCTTTATCTTGTCTTGCTAGAATATTTGTTTACATATCATACCTGGGATTAGAGTTGATTTCTGTAGTCATTTTCGTCTGTTGTGGTTTACCCCTTGCCATAGAGAGATTTTCCTCATAACAAACATATTTTTAGAGTTGATACATATCATCCCACTATCACGTTCTTCCTTTATATTATTCCGATCAAAGGTGTCTTGCCACTTGCACCTAAAAATAACACATTGGAAATAAGAGAAGTCCACTCAAATGATCTTTTGTATCTTTCCGATGTAACCTAACTTCCCATGTATGGTGTTTTGATCGCAGTGGCTAGCACAAATAGATTGGACGAACTCAACTTCCACTCCACAGTCTTGTGTCATGTGTCCATCATCGACATCCTCTATGTGAAAATAATGTCCATATTCCCATATATATGGGAACAAATGAACCTATAAAAAGTTGAAGAAATCACAGTGTCAATATGTGTCTTATAACTCGACCATTAAAATATAAAATATATATATATGTACTTACAATTCAAATGTGCATTATGAAGTTAAAAATTATGTACACAAAGAGATTATTACCGAGTTGTTGCATCCAATCCCTATGTTTAGTGCATCCTCTTCTTCACGCAGGTAATGACCAGATGCACCATATACCCAACTGTTGGGGCATATCATTGGCATATTTTCTTTCAAATGATCAGGAAAAGGCATGCTTCTACCATTCAACCATCTGAATTCTTTCCTGTCACTTTCCCATTTCCTCCTCTTATGTTCGTACAATGTGACCTAAGGCTATGTTTCCTACAAATTGTAAAGAATGAATTTATTGATGGCATCAATTTTTGAATTCACTAATGTTTTCATGAAATCAAACCAACATATAGTACATATGAGATCATAAAAATATACATTATGAAGTTCAGTGTGAATAGTTACTATGTAGAAATTTGACAAACGATAAGTCACTTACTCTTTATCAAGCGCCTTTTTCCATTTGTTTGGAGAAGCTCCCCTTCTCTTTTCTCTTCATCCCTTTCATCATCTCAAATCATTACACCTGGTGTGTTGTCGATCTGCTTGATGTACTCACTGGAATAATAGAAAGACTCATATGATATGTACCCCTCTGCCATAGACCCCTCGGGTTTTTCCCTTTGAAAAACAAATCCTTTCAATTTATTCATGTACTTCTCTAAAGAAAACATCCAATGAAAGGAGACCACCCTGATTAATTCAACCTCATCTACTAGGTGAATTAGAAGATGAACCTGCAAGTCCATGAAACTCGGTGGTGGTTCCTTCTCAAAGATACAAACAATATCAGTTATCTCTTGACACCACGGTGGAATGCTAGCCATATGAATATACTTTGATGTGATCCAACGTACAAATGTAGATAATTTAGATATGGCATGCCTTAGGTCATGGGGGAAGTCATGGTTCACACACTCACACACGAGCAGATGATGATGACACTTCAAAGTAAACACATACAAAATTAATTATGTTTTATCCCATGGCATAAAAATAAAAATTACAAATAATAAAATTGTATTTTTGACATATGTCGTACCTTTATAAGGTTCAAATGGTCATGTGATTTCAACCCCGACAAATGGTCTTGACACACAGTGAAGCAATGTCATAGGGAATACCCATATAAAGAAGGCACCTTCGCACCCAATATAACTTCATTTACCAAAGAAGGATCTTATTTCTTCAAAATCCATGGGACATCACCTTCTTTGAAAGACCAAGAGGGACCAACCTCTCCTCTACTTTATTGTCTTTGCCAATGTTTCTTTTTAGTTTTTGAAGAAAAAAGATCGCTCCTCATAGCCAATGTGTCACTTTATTTCTATGATATGTGCC
>JASDQU010105941.1:165780-177386 GCA_032191745.1 Picea mariana | reverse complement strand
ATCCATAAAAATCTCATATAGTTACAACCAAATGGCAAATGATGAGACACATATCCTCTTTGACCTTTATCCAAATCTCCTTCCATATCTTGAAGGGAATTCGAATTTGAGTATTGGAGGCCACATAAGAGTGTCTTGGAAGCTTCCAAATCACCTACACATGTCAACAAACTCACTCTAATGGTTAGGTATAAGTATAAGCATATTATTTTCTAAAGTTTAACCACAAATTCACTTAAAAATGTTAAGAATTGATAAAATTTGGAAAAGCATAGTTTTAACCCAATGGTGAGGTAAATGTAATGATGTGGAGGTGATATGAAGGTGATATGAAGGAAATATGGAAGTAAATGTGAAAGTATTGGTGAATAATGGAGTGAAAATAAGGACCATTTTGAGACTCAACATACCCCCAAACTGAAGATATTGCATGTCCTCATGCAATCTATTACTTTTTGATACTCGAGCTTTTGGCTTAAACTCCACATGATATCATTTACTTAACTTTTGCAAAGTGTTTTTGATGAACTGCAACTTGGTTGGTTCTTGTGTTTCAACCATATTTTGTTTGTTGCATTCAACTTTAATGTATGATCTTTGCATATTGATAATGTGATTTTTATTGCAGAGTATTTTTTGTTGGAATGCATCATGGTTGGTTCTTGTGTGACAACCATGATTGTGTTGGCATCCAATTATCTTTTAAGCACTTTTTTTTTGAAAAACCATTTATATGCTCATGATGATGTAATAGTAATTATATCTTGAAAGTATGTGAGCTTTGAATGTAACATGAATGTTTTATGAATGTGGTAACATATGAATGTGAATGTATTTCCCCCCTCAACTGATGGTTTTGGCAATTTTGACAAAATGACGAAAGGAAATGCAGTTTTTCCAAAAATTATCATTCTAACTTTTCAAGAAATTAAATGGTTAAAAGTTAGAAAATATCATACCTTAACTTACCCTTTCAAAAATGAATGAGAGTTGTGCACGTGTGGCTGCAAAATTCTGTTCATAATCTTCTTTACTTGGTTGTGAAAAAGGTCGAAAAAGTGAATCTTTTATTGTTGCTGCATCTGCTGCTAAATCTGTTGTTGGATCTTCTGCTGAATGTTCGGAATCTGTTGATGCTGCTAAATCTATCGCTGGATCTTCTGCTGAATTTTTGGAATCTGCTGCTGGATCTTCTCTACTGAATGTTCAAAATCTGTTGTTGGATCTTCTCTGCTGAATGCGACTGAAAATGTATAAGGCTTGGAAGGTATACAAAATATAGAAGTTACATTCCCCCCCCAACCTTATTTATTGACTTGTCCTCAAGTCATGACAAACTGAGAAAACAATGAAAGGAAAGATGTTGCATCTGCTATGAAATATGGGTCTTCAAGTCCTCAACGATTGATGGCACAAATCTTACTATGTGATTAAATGTGCTGGTGTCGAACATAGCAAGAAGTTGTTGACTTAGTGGCCATTAATGAATGCCACTAGTCAACACGAGATCTCCCACCATTGATTCCAATGGGAGTCAAGATGCCTAACACATCTTTGTAGGTATGAATAAGTTTGTTGTGGTCGAGTCACCTACAAGATCCAACGAACAAGGGATATTAATGTACTCCCATTGTTCATTGGCAAGAGTACTTGCCATTAAGGCATGCAAGCCTCTAGGTGTTTTTACAAAGATAATTAGACTCAAGGACTTTGACTCAATTGTGTATGGAAGTAGGGTTTATTGGCAAGTGTAGGAAAAGGAAACTGAAAATGAATATGTGAGGAGGGCCAAAAACTTGAAAGTGTAGGAAAAATGAAACTGACAATGAATATGTAAAGTGGGCCAAAAAGCTTGTAGATGAGCCTTGTTGGTTTTATTGGTGAGTTAGGGTTGAAGAAAATGTAATGAAGTGTATGAAGTGAACTGTAATGGGAAATGGATAATGAGTCTTGTTGGAATTATGGCATGTAATGTTTCAAATATAGCAATGGAATGCAAACTTTCAAACATAGAAAATATGCTTGTGAATTCTGTGAATTCTGAGTTTGACTAGTCTTTTGACCAGTCACTTGGAGATGTTGAATTCAAGTGTGGATATGTTTTTCACCATGCTTGTACATTTAAGAACAAACTCAGCTCTTCCAATTTTTCTAATCTGTCATGCAACATGTCAAACGATTAAACTAATACAGAAAGTTGTAAAAATTCGTAATTTTCTGGAAATTTCATTTATAATCATGGATTGGTTCGTTAAAATTTCTCATGAAATTAGTCTTGGAAGACCAATTGTTGTCACAATGTAATCTCCTCACTGATCCCTTGATTAACCTGTAACCTGTGAAAAAAACTTGGCAGAAAGAAAACATAAGTTCCTCCTCAAATTCGAGGGTCTTATGTTCCTCCTCCACCTTTTCTTAGAGGATATGGCCCTAGTGGCTCCAATAATCTTGGAGGAACTAGTCTGTCTATCACTTTTGGTTTCCAGATTCCTATTGGAGGTCAACCTCAAGCTGGGGGACAACCTCAATTTGGGGGACAACCTTATATTGGGGCACAACCTCAACTTGGGGGGAAACCTTAGATTGGGGCACAATCTCAACTTGGGTGGAAACCTCAGGTTCGAGTCCATAACCCACTATATGGGAAGAACACACATGGGATACCATCTCTATATTGGAATATTCCTCTCCAAGGAAACCCGCAACCATCTGGGGGACAACATCCTCAAGTTAATTGTTTTGTACCCACTCACCTCAGTCAACTGTATCCAAGTTCTTTGAATCCCACTTGGGGTCCAAACATTAAACCTAGTGTCCCTTTACAAGGGAACATCCCTAATCAACCCAACCCTGGGGGTTATATGACTCAAAATCCTCCACAACCGAATCTATCAGAACTGTCGCCTTATTTGCAGACTTCTTATGGTCCTACTGGTATACCATGGGGCTTCCCCCTCAAAATTACCAGTTTCCACAAGTGAACCGATAGTTTCCTTTACTGGCCACTTTGGATTTACCTAATCTGTCTAGGATTCTAAATGATCCTATCTTACATTCTTCTTATGGACCCATCATACCGGCCAATTTACCGTCTGATATTCCTAAATTTGAAGGTCGAGCAGGAGAAGATCTTAATAATCATGTTATGACTTTTCATGTGTGGTGTTCATCCAACTCCTTGATGGATTACTCCATCAGATTACAACTTTTCCATTCGACTCTCATGGGTTCGACAACAAAATGGTACATTGAGTTACCATAAGGTTTCTTCAATGAATTTAACACCCTATCCATGGCCTTTTTGACACATTACCAGTTACCAATTCTATACAAGACGAGAACCAAAATTTTGAGTTCTTTCAAGAAATCCTCGTCCACTCATATTTTAGATCACATCCATGAGTGGAGGAGGAGAATACGTTTAATCAAAGTTCCTCTTCCTGATAAACTATTATCCGAGTGGTTTACGAAATCACTCATTGGACCTATCACTCATGTTGTCACCATGGGTGGTGTTTTCACTGAAGAGAAGGAGATTAGTTGTGCTCAGTATCTTGATCTCGTTTATTCGCAAATAGGAACACTTTACGATTTGATCCCTAACGCTCCTCATCCTTCCACAAACCCTACCCCAAAACCTCCAGCAACCTCTCATGTTTTTGATGGTGTGATTGACACCTTCCACATTGAGACCCATTCAACGCAATCCAGTCACATCAATCCAAAATCTAATAATTCTAATGCACAAAATATTCCTAGTCCTACTCCTTCCATCAGTAAGACTGCTAAAGTTAATTTTGTTCAATCCATGCCTGCCAGAAAGAATGAAAAAAAAAGAAAGGAAAGGGTAAGAACAAGGAGGACAATAATAATAATCCACAATATGATAAAGAAAAAACACAAAACACTGATGAGAAAGAAAAACGTAAGCCTCGTTACCCCTGCCTTATTTGTGGTGATGATCATTACGCGAGAGATTGTCCAAGACGTGCCTAAGTTACTAAATTCCTCTAAGGGACTCGGAAGACTTTTACAACTGTCATTTTGTCACAACCATTCCCTTCTCAATAGCAAGCCCAACTAGTCATTCATGACCAAGCTACTCCTTATACTTCATCCTATGTTCTTATGTGTATTGGTGACTCTAAAAAGAATGAAGTTGCAATCGCAACTCGAACCAAAGATTACTCTTCGTTAACAGAAAAAGTTGATGACATACCACCTTCATTGGTTCAATCTTATCCCCTAACTTCACCTCCAAATGGTCCTCTTCATATCAAAATACCGATTCTCGATATAGTATTTCACCCTCCTCCTAAGGGTGTTGTTCGAAAGTATGTGTTTAACCCTCATGCATGTGCTACACAAAACTACAACATTGTAGAATATCTTGCGCAAACACCCTCTGCAATGTTAGCTCTCGAAGTGCTTCAAAGTTTCCTAGCTCAATGAAAGGCACTATTAAAGGCCATCGGTGGAATTGGTCCCATGGATACTAATCTAATAATATTTGACTTGGAATATCATGTTCCAAGGCTTCCTCCTCAGTTAGCATTTTAGATACAAGTTGTCGTTGAAAACAAGAATATCTACAGAACTATTATTGATGAAGGAGACTCGACTTGCATCATGTCCGTTACATGTTGGAAATCTATTGGCTCTCCTACCCTCACCAAATCACATAATACAATTAAGGCCTTCAATGGTACAAAATTTAAACCCTATGGTGTTATTTCGTCATTGTTTATTATGTTGGAAGGAAAATTGGTCAATGTTGAGGTTGAGGTCTTTGATGCACCTCTTGATTATAATATTTTACTTGTCCATAGCTGGATTTTTTCCATGCGTGTGGTTGTGTCTACCCTTTTCCATGTGGTACGTTTCCCCCACCAAGGAAAGTTCGTTACTTTTGACCAACTGGCCTTCTTTAATTCCAATTCCCATACTAGCAATGTTCCTTTCATTTTGAAGACACCTCCTGGTTATGAGAATGCCAACGTGGGTCTTTTGAAAGATTCTACTTTTATGGGTACATTTCCAATCCCACAACCTAATATTCCTCCTCCTTTTGTTTCCTCTATTAACATGATATGCACCATTGTTCGTGAATCCTATGAGTCATACAACCCATGGGTGGTACCTATCCCTGTTGATTACTCTTGTTACAGTGACATGATTCCTTTAAGTTTGGTCGAATCTTCTTACCAAGCTCTTCAATCAGCAACCCCTTCCCCTCCTCCTCTCTAGGATTTATCTCCTGATCTGTTTCATGTGATCTTTCCTACTGATGAGATTATCATGTCATTCATGTCTATGGAAGATTCCCCCTAGGACGATGGACATCATCGATCCATTATCTTCCTAGAACACGACACCATAGAGAGTTACCAACAGATTTCGACTTTGTCGAACATTGTGGTTATTTCTTCAGTTCCTAAGTCATCACACCATGTCTTGTAGGAAGGGAACTTGAGAAACATTTTACCTACCATCCATCTAGACATATCTATTAAACCCAAATTCATGGTGTAACACATATTTCTTTCTGAAGCTGTAACTCTCTGATACCATACTGTAACGCCCCCATTCTGGGCCGGGCAGGTTCTACATTGCGGAATAACGATCTCATACTTAATTATATACATATATATGACATGCATTTAAACAGGTTAAACACATTTAAACTCAGAGTGAGCATAAGAATTAATGTTACTATAAATAATCAATGGATTTAACATTAATTCATATGCACAATAGAGTACATGATAATTATAAATACATAGACATGCAGTGACATAATTGAAACATCATCTGGTACTTATCTTTGAAAATGGTGGTTATTCCACCAACCAGGTGCAGGCCTTCTACAAAACTCCCAGCCTTAGACCATGCTTCTCATCAAGCTCAGTAGTAGGTCACCCCCGAGATGGGACTAAGCTCCACCCCAAGGCAAGGAATCCTAGGCTAGGTTGAGGTTACCGCGAAAACACATGGGCACAAGGAAGGAATTCTCTCCTAGGAACCACTCATACTCACTTCCCACAGACTCTCCTTCCCCATATGCTTGTTCCACCCCAGAAGTATACACCTTCTCTGTCACCTAGACAGTCCTTCGGCTGCTAACCTCCCTTGCCTTGGGTTTCAGCAATAGGTCGAACCGGAATTCTCCGAGCTCTGCGGCAACTACAAGGTTCCTTCTAGGAGCTCTCTCCTTCCTCAGTACACTCTCTCGCCTGGAGAGAGTCGCTCACAGGTCAAGCAATCTGTTCTTCCAACTTCAACCACCTCTCTCACTTGGAGAGAGTGTTGTACGAATGGCCAACAAGCCACACAGGGTCAACACTACATGTCCACCACAATCAATAGGAATTCAGACACGAACACCCCTGGGCAGCAATAGACAGGTGCAACAACATAACCAAGCTTAGCAGGGACAGGACACTTCCGTTTTCTCAATTCGCCAGCATGAGATAGACCCACACTTTGGTTCTCAGGGATGCATGATGAGTTGTCCATGCAGGGGTCGACTCAGACTTAACGGTTCACAACCCAGGAGTGTACCAGCCTTTCCGAAGCAAATATAGACACTGGCCTTTTTGTTTCAGAGTGCACGAGGGTATCTCTTGCAAAGGTCAAACGAGTTCATGCTCAAACAGTCAGGTAGAATTGAGGAGGAACCCCCAACATGGCTCATCTCAACCATTTTATTTTCATGCACCTGGGTTGACACTTTTCACCCATGCAAATTCATGCATTCCTTCAGCATGTGCTCCTTCCATTCGGAAGTTGTTTTTTCCTTCCAAAAGAACTTAGGATAAAACATATTATTCACATGTCTTTTGGAATAATATTAAAATATTATTCCCAAGGACCTAAGCCCCTAGGCTCAACACTTAGTCCCTTTTCCCACCTTCCAGCCCCTAATCTCTTGCCCACTCTATGGAAGCTTTGTCCCCCATCACTCATTCATCGTGCTCAGTCTGCACATGGCAGTGTTCATATTTTATTACTGTTCCACATAAATACAGGTACAAAATCAGGCTCTTGGCATTCAACACTTAGGCTCTCTGGCCTAACAATCACATAAGCCCACTAGCTTATATAAAATCAACTTACCAACCTATAAAACATATTTAAAATTCATTTCATAAACAATATTTACAATAGGGCTCGGCCTTGGGGAAATTACAATCCCCCTCCCCTTATTTCTACACTGTCCTCAGTGCAAATTTACACAGCATCTGCAAGCTTTTAAAAATTTTCAAAAAGATGAAGGTATTCTACCCGTATAACATCTTCATGCTCCCATGTTGCATCCTCAGGACCGTACCAGGTTCACTGGACCTTTACAAGCTCTATGGCTCAATTCCGAAGCTGTTTGCTTTTCCTGTCCAATATGCGCACAGGATGCACTTGTAGGACACCTTCTGGTTCCACCTGAATCACATTCCAATCGATAACATGATTAGCACCAGGTATATATTTCTTAAGCAATGAAACATGAAACACATTATGTATAGTCATAGATGCAAGTAATGCAAGCATGTATGCAACTGGCCCAATCCTTTCCAGGATTTCAAAAGGCCCACAGTATCTTGCTGCGAACTTGGAGCAACTTCCCAGCTTCAGGGAACTCCTGTTAGTTTTCACTTTCAGGAAAACATGATCACCCACTTTGAATTTTATGTGGGTTATGTTCTTATCAGCATAACTTTTCTGCATATCCTGGACAACTTTCAAATTCTGTTTAATTCTTATCATTTGGTCTTCCATCTCTTTGAGCAACTTTGGCCCAACTACTGCTCTGTCAGTTGGATTATCCCAGCTCATTGGAGTGTTTCACTTTCTTCCATAAAGTGCTTCAAATGGGCTCATCTTCAACGATGCATGATACCCATTATTGTAGGCGAACTCTACCAAATGCAGGTAGTCTTCCCATCTTGTTGGTTTGTCCATCACGTACATTCTCAACATGTCCTCTATTACTCTTTTCACCCTCTCTATCTATCCATCAGACTTGGGATGATACGAATTACTAAAATTCAGATTCGTTCTGAATCCTTTGAACAGTCCTTTCCAAAAATTCGAGGTGAATTTTGGGTCCCTATCAGACATAATCGTTTTAGGAATTCCGTGCAAGCATGCCACTTCTTTTAAGAAGATATCAGCAACATCTACTGCCTTGTGAGTGGTTTTTAGTGTAATAAAATGGGCAGCTTTTGTAAGCTTGTCCACCACCACCATGATCGAATCATGCTACTTTCTCGTTCTGGGCAATCCTGCAATAAAATACATGGTCACCACTTCCCACTTCCGTTCCAGAATGGGTAAAGGTTGCAGCAACCCTGCTGGGTGCCTATGCTCAGCCTTAACTTTCTGGCATTCCATACATCTAGCGATGTATTCAGCGATATCTCTCTTCAAACTCGGCCAAAAGTAATGGCTTTTGACTGCTGCCACAATCTTCTGATATCCATGGTATCTAGCATACGTCACATTATGCATTTCTTTTAGAATCACAAATTTCAATTCCTGAACATTGGGTATATACACTCTGTCTTTATATACAAGTAATCCATCAACTTCCAATGTGTAACTTTCCCTTTTCTGTGGCCTTTCACTCTGTTGTAGATTTTCTACTAAATCTCTGTACTGCAAATCGGCACTTGCAGCTTCCAAAAAACTATCCTTAATATACATCCTATACATGCTAATGGTTGTAGCATGCAATTCATGCACCTTTCTGCTGAGTGCACCAACCACCTTGTTTTCCTTCCCTTTGATATGCTTGACATGAAAGTTGTATTCACACAGAAACTCCAACCACCTACTTTGTCTAGCATTTAAGGTTGGCTACTCAAACAAATATTTCAGACCATGGTGGTCTGTTCTCAATTCAAATCTTCTTCCCATGAGGTAATGTCTCCATTTCCTCAGAGTGTGGACGATTGCTTCCAGCTCCAAATCATGAGTGGCATAATTATTTAATTAAATCAAATTTCATAAGGAAGAATGGAATTGAGCATAAAACTAGACAATTTACCTCTAATATTTCTTCAAAACACAATTTGTGTAGCTAATCATGATATATCTGAAAATACCAAACACATTTTGATACCAACTTGATTTGAAATATCAACAAACTTTGATACCAATTCATCCTGAAAATCCTTAGATGTCAATTAATTCATAAATACACATAAACATCTGAATAGATTCGAGAAATTGAGGATCGACTTGAATATTTGCAAAATATCATGTGAATGTCTTACTTATCCATAAACTTCATTAACTAATAAATATAACTTGCATAAATACTGAGTGCCACAATGGAGAGAAATAGACTGCTCTTATTAATTCTCAAAATGCCAAAAATTACAATGAAATGGTCATTACAAATGTCAAATTATGAAGACACCCTTCAATTCGGCTACTCCAACCTAGAAACAGAGGGCACCATTCAAATCCTCGCAAAATTCTGAGAAGAAGGAGTATAAACTCAACTATATTCTGAACAGGTGCTCGGAAAGCCTTTTTTGCATGTATAACGGGACTATGGGTCTCATACATGTCAATATGAACTAATACTTCCATATACAACACTCTTATACAAATCTAAAATTACCATCATGATCCTCTTGAAAAATCAATAAAAATGAGTATAAATGCGCTATACCTTTTTCAAAGAACTCAAAGGCATGCAAAATAAGGAAAATCAAAATCAAGAACACCTCTTGCACACAAAATGAGGAAAATATAACTTGGCATGAACTTCAATGAAACATGCTCCAATATGGCATGAATTTCCATGTCTCAAACATTGGTTTGTGTGCCCATTAAATAGGTCTAGGTTGGCCAAACTACCAACCAAAATCTTGGGAAAAATTGGTTTAATATTAAATATAATATTTAATGTTAGTTATAACAACTAACATGCATGGTGTATTGGTAGGAGGCTTGTGGTTAAGATTAAGGAATATTCTTTGGAACATTCAAATATTCCTCCATAGGTCACTAGTTCTATTCCATTTTACCTCCAACAAATTTTGATTCTCCCTTAGCCATTATTGGCCAATCAGAGAGTGCCCCACGACATACTCTGATTGGTCCATGTGTCATACTTTACTAGTCCACGTTTCTTCCACCTATATCTTTATGGATCTACCACTTGGCTTTCAACTGTACCTTCCACATCATCGTATGGATGACACATAGCACTTTTTTATTGGTCCAAATGGACTCTTAAAAATGTCATTTCCGAGTGACATGTAGCAGTTTGTCGTGATGCCACGTCACCATGTTGACGTCTGCATGATGGCATATGTCAGTTTTACAATATGTATGGAAATGACACATAGCATATTGTGGGCCTACCATGTGGCACCCCTCTTTGACTTTTTCTATGTTTTGAAAAAACTTTGATCGCCCATAACATTTGCACACGAACTCCATTTGAGGCAATTTTTGCACCGTTGGAAATATATCACCGATATCTATGCATTGAATTCATTTTTAAAAGAATTTGAGAAGATCAAGTTTTTAGCATTTTGGATCCTCCTGGATCACACCTCCCCACCGATGAAATTTTGGACCTCCAAAAGTATGAATCATTCAGAAATGAAGTGAGGATACTTTCGCCTCACTTGTCCAATATCATCCACCCATCCTACTTGGATAATGAGCACCTAAATCATCACAACCATAATGAAGACTGAAACAACATTATTGACTAAGTTAACCATTCCCTTAAATTCACAAACTCTGCTCTGATTGGTCCACATGTCATACTTTCACTAGTCCACTTGTCTACCACATACACCTATATGGATCTACCACATGGATCTACCACATGGATTCCAATTGTACCTTTCACGACATCGTATGGATGACACATGGAAATTTTTTATTGGTCCAAATGGACTCTTAAAAATGACATTTTCGGGTGACATGTGGCATCCTACCATGTTGTCATGTCTCCATGCTGATGTCAGCATGATGTCATATATCATTGTTAAAACATGTATAGGCCACATGGAATCCTGTGGGCCTACCAAGGGGCACCCCTCTTTGACTTTTTCCATGTTTTGACCAAACTTTGATTGCCCATAACTTTTGCATACAAACTCTGTTTGAGGCAATTTTTGCACCATTGGAAATCTATCACCAATCTCTACACAATGAAGTATTTTAAAATCATTTGAGAAAGATCAATTTTTGATCATTTTAGATCTTCCTAGACCTCTTTTGAGCATTTTGGATCCTCCTGGATCACACCTCCCCACTGAAGAACTTTTGGACCTCCAAAAGTATAGATCATTCAGAAATGAAGTGAGGATACTTTTGCCTCACTTGTCCAGTATCATCCATCCATATTTCTTGGATAATGATCACCTAAATCATCACAACCATAATGAATATTGAAACAACATTGTGAGTAAGTTAACCATTCCCTTAATTCACAAACTACGCCATTCATTATTGTAGCTACTAACCATACTCCATTGACTAGCATCAAACTGAACAACAAAAATGAATATACAAATGTGAAAGAGAATGAATCGTCAACATATTTGTCTTTATTAATAGGAACACCATTAACCAAATGA